>JAMZAV010002332.1:0-95000 GCA_024449915.1 Sweltsa coloradensis | reverse complement strand
TGTTTCTGGTTTTGTAACAACAATTGTAAACTGACGTAGGTTATTTGTAAACCCTAGAAAGAAAAATCCTACATGTTAATAAATATACACACATATATATATATATCCAAAATCCTTATTTGTTTAAGTAAAACATTCGCAAGTTGTTTATTTTTTTATTTAAAATTTTAAAAAATATAAATATTAATAATTTTTATTTATATCTACATGGTTATGAAAATTTAAAAAAAAAATTACAAAAGTAAACAATTATAAATATTTTTTATATATACCTACATATATCCAAAGTCCTTATTTGTTTAAGTAAAACATTCGTAAATTAATATAATATATTGTTTAAATTAAATTTTTATAACCTGTAATGATTTTTTTTTTTTTTTTTTTTTAATATCACATACATACATATATACCCAAAATCCTTATTTGTTTAAGTAAAACATTCGTTAGCTGACGTACCCATGTTGGGCCCATCCGAAAATATCAGTTAAATTGAAATTAAAAACGTTAAAATAAATTTAAAAATAAAAAATAATAAAATAATCTATACATACATACATATATACCCAAAATCCTTATTCGTTTAAGTAAAACATTCTATGTGCAATAACAAAGTGTTGTTTAATACGACAACCCTTTGCACAAGACCACCAAGTTATTCCGAAGCTTGACGACCCTGCAAGTTGTTACGAGTATCTCTAGAAGTTAGTGGGCGAAGTCACGAGCAAAATTTAGAAGACAGTGACTCAAAATGAATGGTTGTTTACCTGTTTTAAAGTGACATTGTAATCAATCGAAAATATATCTTTTCAACGTAAATGATTCTTTTTTTATAGAATACAAATGTGTATTTTTAGATACTGACAATTATTAAAAATATTAAATCCTTTTTATTTCAACAATCAATTATTGTCCCACATTAACACATAACAGTAAAGACTTGGTACCCGTAATGTATGTAATAAAAATTTCGCTCCCTGGGGCCGGCCGGGTAGACCCCAGTCGAAAAGCCTTATTTGTTTAAGTAAAACATTCGAGGAAAACATTGCGACACGTGCGCATGCGCCCACTATGAATGTTTACAGATGCCGCCAGATGGCGTCGGTTTTGACAATAAATATAAATTTTATTCTTTTTACAAATTACAATTGTTTATGTCAAATTTTGGAATACAACAATAACAAATAAAGAATTATTTTTTCTCTTCCTTTTGTTAATTAGATGAAAGTTTTTATCCATAAACTTTGGGTCCCTGGGGCCGGCGGGTAGACCCCAGTCGAAAAGCCTTATTTGTTTAAGTAAACATTCGAGGAAAACATTGCGACACGTGCGCATGCGCCCACTATGAATGTTTACAGCTGCCGCCAGATGGCGTCGGTATGACAATAGAAAATATAAATTTTATTCTTTTTACAAATTACAATTGTTTATGTCAAAATTGTTGGAAATACAGACAATAACAAATTAAAGAATATATTTTTTCTCTTCCTTTTGTTAATTAGATGAAAGTTTTTATCCAATGAAACTTTGCTCCCTGGGGCCGGCCGGGTAGACCCCAGTCGAAAAGCCTTATTTGTTTAAGTAAAACATTCGAGGAAAACATTGCGACACGTGCGCATGCGCCCACTATGAATGTTTACAGCTGCCGCCAGATGGCGTAGGATTTTCGCTCCCTGGGGCCGGCCAACTAGTAGTACGCGAGGGTTCCCTATTGCGTGTTGCTTGACATGCTTTACAACACTGTACATGACTAACTATATCTGCGTCAATATCGCCGATCGGGCCACCAAACGCATGACCTAGCCAGTAGTTTCATGCGAGACGTTTCTCCCGGGTGATTATAATGTAGTAATTCTAACACTGAATACTGTAGTTTACCTGGTATAATTATCCTATCACCACACAAGATACAACCACTATCCGAAGTCAGGTCATAATGGCGTGTATGATATGGTTTGTGTTCCAGTTTGATATAATAGTCCATTTTATGGTCAGCTAAGAGTAGCTGTTTTGACGTTGCTTCCATATGCAGAACAGTTTGGATAGGTTGGTTATCGCTCACTCGTCGATTGCGTCGGGGCCTGCAGGGTTGGCTTGGTCGCTTTGATTTAAAGTCCCCCACTGAAAATCAGTTATATAACTGAGTGGGTAGACTCTAAATAAAATTTATTTATTATTTATTTATTTAAGATCTGGGGGGCGGAACAATGCTGGAAACCCTTTCACTGACGGCGAAAAAATTCTCTATGAATAATTCCGTTATTTTGTGATGTTTTGACCAAAATACGACAACTCATGAGACAACCATCATGTTTATGAGGGGGTTTAAATTTCCAGTCTATAACCCAACTAAATTATCATTACCGTGTGTACTGTGTAGGTATTTAAGTATGTTACAATGCACAATGCCAGAAGCAGAATTGAAATTAGTTTTGTAAATTTAATACGTACTAGCTAAAAAAAAAAAAAACTATCTATAAGAATGTATTCAGCTTTTGGATTATAAAAACAATCAAACTTTCACAGCTGAAACTATTTGCAATGTAAAAACTGCACTTAATAATAAAGTACATACTACAGTCATGTCGAACTAGTATAAAGTTTGATGCCCTCAAAATGCCCTCAAAATTGAAATTCTTATTTGAGTATGAACGGAAAGTGAAGTTTTGGAAATCAACTTACTTTTTGACGTACTTACTAGCAAAGCATTTCGTTTTACAATAGTGACTGTGTTGCATTGTAGAAGTAATTGTTGTAAGTCTATCCCCTCACAAACTCCTGTTTGTGCTAAGGATCAATAATAATGAATTATGAATCAATATGTAAGGCAGATTTACTGAGGCCGGAATAAATTCTTTTGTTTGAATACAAAATAGCACTGTACAATGAAACCACAGTACGTTTTTAATCCAAATTGTGAACTTAAAAGCCATTTTAGGCTTTTGCACTTTTCATTATGCGCGCACTTTTTCATTGCTCCGAGCTGTCACGGCCAGAATCTTCGGGCGTCTGTTGTTCGACCGGTCCGCGAGCGGTCGAATAGCGGAACGCGCTTTTGTTCCAACCGGTCCCGACCGCTCTCAATAACGGAATGCTTTGGTCGCGACCGGTTCTGACCGGTCGAATAAGGGAACACAACCACAACAAGGCGATTGATGAGCGCGCCAGATACAAATACTTAACATTTCTCACTTTTTAAATTGAAACAAAGTTTCCGCTAGTTTTCCATACTACGGCATACCCTGTAAATCTACTAAACCAATCTGGTAAGAATAAATCTTAATTCACAATTATGAAAACAATATATTAAAGTTGAAGACTAAACAACATAAGACACAACAAAACACAAAACATAAGAGTTATTCTAGTATAAATTTACATGCTACAAATCTAACCTTATTCGTACCCTCCTCAATCGCTCAGAGCGTCTGATGAGTGGTGCCTTTTCCATAACACAAGGGTGAACCTTGCATTCCATTCAAGAAGTAAGCCACTTGGCACAGTTATTATTACACCCTATTTATTCATTGAATCGATGGTGCCAAGATTAAACTAGGAAACGCTCTGTTGGACGCGTTGATAAGCGAGCACGTGCTATAGCTAGACCCACATTGCACATTTTTTTAAATTTAAAAATTTACGACGTTCGCGTTTCCAGTATTATTTATTATTGCCAAGGTATTTGGGTAAACCCGTGTTTAAATCTTTACTTTAAAATCCACCGCCATCTAGAGGACCTTGACTCCTTGGGGAAACTATTTAATCTCTTTGTTGACAAATAATAGACTGCTTCCTCGAAAGTATTTTGATTACTTCTAGGTGGCAGTGCATTAGAAACTTCGCGCGTCTTTTCGTTGCCATGGCAACGTTACTTTTGTTATAATGTAATTTCCATCTACACTACTTATCGGATCAAAATAAAATTAACATATTCGTGACCGGACGGACATTCTAAATGATTTGGCTATCTCAGATTTTGTCGCCGTTGAGTTTGAAAAAAAACTTTCGATTAACTTTAATGTAACTTTTTAACTTTTTGAACGATTTTGCCACAAAACTAATGGCATTCAATCGAGAACAAAACTTGCGGATGGTGAAAATTTCAACTCGATCCGAGCCTCCGTTCGAACGTTATCGCGAGACATACAAACAAAAAAAAACAAACAAACAAACAAACAAACAAAAAAAAAAAAAAAAAAAACAAAACCAGTGACTAATTTTTCCGGCATAGTCAAATGGAAACGCTCGCTTCGCTCGCTTAATTACCTAATGGCACCACTGGCACAGTGGCGGACTGGGGTCGCCCAGAGACACGTTGGATATGCGTTGTATGTTTGATCAGTCGAACAAGCTGAGAGGGGACTGAAATCATTCGTAATGTTCTTCTTATTTCTACAAAGGTAACGTGGAAATTGTAAATGGCAGAATTTACCTTTTGAAGTCAAAAAAACGGCAAAAAAGGCACATTTCAAATCGAAGACTTATTGACTGATATCGCTGGGAGTTTGATAAAAATTCTTGATAGTTACAGCATTAAAGATAAGTTTTAAGAAAGCAGGACACAAAAAATGGTAGCTTTTGGATGTGAGCATTAAAAAACGGCAGAAAAAGGCGAAATTAATGAAAGCATACATCGACTATTTCTCAGCCTAGGGAGAGGTTGCAATGACTCTGATACGTAACGCACAAAATATAAAGATACATTTCGGTGTCGGTAAATTTAGGAGCTTCTGGCTGTGGGAATGAAAATGGCAAAAAGGCCCAAATTTGGCATTTTGTATGAGGCCCGTGGCACGTTGGATATTATGCGTTTTGTATATTCGATCAGTAGAACAACGTGAGAGGGGACTCAAATCATTCGTAATCTTTCCCTGATTACTGCGAAGGTAGCGTGTAAATCGAACTCGCCAATATTTTGCTTTTGGAGTCAAAAACGGAAATAAAAGCACATTTTAAATCCAAGACAAATTGACTGATCGCTGGGAGAGTTGGCCATAATATTCTTGATATTAAAAAAAACAATATAAATAATATTGCATGCACACTTGTTGGTACATAAAGGCATATGAACTGTATTTAGATTCAACAGAGGAATTTACAACCTTGAAACTCATGTAATGACGTGCCAAGATGTGCGATGATCAACTCCAATTTAAATTTTCGGATCACGCTCTTCAGCTGGAATCGGCGATTCTACAGTTTATCCGTTCAATTAGGCAGCCAAACTTTGACATGCATTTTCAGTAAATGCAAAGGATTTTTTCACGGTTGTTTGCTTTGGAATGAGTCAATTTCGCCCGATGATTCTCGGTCCATGTTGGTACATGATGGCGCTAGGACAAGTACATCCCACTATACAACAAGAAATCGTTGGTTGGTTCGTTCGTTGTCCACAAGTATCAAGTCCCTTGCTGATTGGCAGCGGTTCCGTGCCCACATCCATGCCAGACTAGAACCTCCCTTCTCAGATCTCTCAACGCCAGTGGCGGCTCGTGAGAGAGAGCAGCAGGTCTGTAGCTCCCCTGGCAATTTGATCCATCATGTTTATGTTTTTAATATTCCGCCATCAATACGTTTTATTAAAAAAATGTATAATTTATTGTGCAAAATTTGTTTCTAAAAATAATATTTCCAGTAAATATTGTCATGAGTGCGATCTCAATTGAATGCGCAAGTTTTTGAACGCCGCCCGCGTCAGGAACTTTGTAGCCAGTGATACTTTGGTCTGCAGGTTTTGCAGTCCTCACCGTAGAGGCTAAGCGCGGGTTGAGCGGGTGAGCGGGGTCGTAATGCCAGGAGGGGTTGTAGGGAAAATACTGCTGCTTGGGTCTGCACTGTCAGCAGTCCATTGCCGGAGCCTAAGCCAGCCAGTTCCCGCGACGTGTTCGCTGCACCCACTCGCAACGCTGGAAAGTGAGTGAGCTATCGTAGTGGTGTATTTATTTGCGATTGTGCAATTAAGTTATAAAATCAAGATTTAAGAAATTTTACAAAACACTAATCAATAAAAAACTAAATTATTACCCTGAACGAAAATGTATACACTGTAGTTCAATTTCATAATTTTATTTCCAAATTGTGGTTTAGAATTGCCCAAAAATTAATAATAAGACTGTGATCAAAAACTTCGATACTTTACCCAAATAGGGTGATCAGACGTCTCAGGTCTACCTGTCTCAGATCGCACTACAGGCTATCTTGATGGAAATTTGCCACAAAATTTTTTCGCGTCCGGCGGCTGGGGCTTCGCTCTAAACCCCGTAGGGCTCACACAAATACATTCTTCCCAAATAAGATTAAACCACTGCACTCCCCCCACCCCCCGCAGTAAATTCTCACTAGCCGCCACTGCTCAACGCTCATCAAGATAGATGAGGCTGTTTCAATCCTCTCGTCCACTAGTCAACGAGCTGCGGAAATATCCATCCTGAGGACCACCTTACGCCCTCCGGATTTCCTCTCTCACCCCCTGGCTTAGTGCCTTCCATTGTCATCAAGAATCGAGCAAGAATGCACTGGAAAGCATTCAGAACACTAGACACCAGGATTGAATACAACAGATTGGCTGCCCAGCTCCGCAGGGATATTGCCTCCCATAGGCAACAAATGTGGGATCAGAAACTTTCATCTCCGTCAATCAAAGACCATTCTATCTGGCCAATGGCAAAATCGCTGTGCAAACGAGGCATTTCCATCCCTCCGCTTACTACGCCCAAAGGTATTGCACTCATAAGTGCCGACAAGGCTGAGGCAATAGCAGATGTGCTGGAAAAGTCTTTTACCCCGAACCCTCCTGCCCCACATAAACCAGAACTTGACCATAAAATGGATTATCTGCTCTCCGTTTCAAAGTGTCCTGAACTCCAAGACGAAGACCTCTGCTCTCCAGAAGAGCTTATATCACTACTCAAAGCACTAAACCCCAAAAAGGCTCCCGGCCCAGACTCAAACTCAGCTCGCCTCATACTGCAGCTCCCTGGCACAGCATTGCCTCGTTTGCTACAAATTTTCACAGCATCATTTCGTGTTAGCTACTTCCCTACAGCTTGGAAACATGCATAAGTAATTTCAATACTAAAACTTAGGAAGCCTCCAACAGACCCGACCAGCTTTTTCCAGTTCAGATCAGATCACCAGATCAGCCTTTTAAACATCCTTGGCAAAGTGTTCAAGAGGACTATCTATACCCGACTAAAAGTGTTTGTATACTGTCCTCACAATTTGGCTTCACCGAAGGCACTTCAACCGAACATCAACTACTCCGCCTCACCAACAAGATTACTCATGGGTACAACAACAACTCTCACACCGCTGTGGTATTCTTAGATGTGGCAAAGGCGTTTCATAAGGTCTTGCATCCAGGTCTCCTCTTCAAGTTTGCAAAACAAGACTGCCCTCGTCATCTACTTCATCTTCTGTACTCCTTTTTAATATAATATAGGACCTTCATTGCCTCCTAGATGGAAGCTACCAGCATCCCCCGTCCAATCAAAGCAGGAGTACCACAAGGATCTGTACTAAGTCCTCTAAGAATCAACGTCCATACGGCTGATTTTCCGTCTCTACCACAGGGGGTCATTTTACATCTATTCGCAGACGATAATGCGTTGGCTGCCACATCTGAGTTCTCAAGCCTTGCAATCGCCAAAGTACAACGCGGCGTCAACACGATGGCGCCCTTCTACAGTAAATGCCGTCAATCCAATAAAAACAGAAGCTGTCCTCTTCTCAAGGAGAAATGTGACTCAACTACCCAGTCTTATTCTTGGGGGACGCAGAATCCCCTGGTTGTAGACAGCTATGTACCTTGGAGCAACTCTGCACTCTCGACTCACCTGGAGGCAGCACATTCGCAACACTCAACAACGCGATGTTCGAAAAATTTCTGCATTAGCCCCAATACTACATTCAACAAATATATCACGTTTAGACGAACTCACGATATACCGACAAATTATTCGGCATTCCATCACATACGCTTGCACCATCTGGGCTGGCACTGCTCAGTCCAGTATGAACTCCCTCCAACAACTACAAAACCAATTATTAAGAACCGTTACATATTCTCCCAATTCAACACCAATCACTGGCTTCACCAGGATATCGGATTCCCCTTGCTCCAAGAGCATATTACTTCCATCTCCCGTAAATTCTACTGAACCCTTAGGACACACTACCATTCTGAGGCTCGCTTATATTGTCGTTTTTATACGACCAGTCGCGACCGTCATCCAAGACCAATCGCCAGTATTGAAACCAGTGAATTTTTCCCTCAAAATGCGAAGAATAGTACATTTAACCGTTCCCACGCTGACTCCAAATCTCACCCACCAAACCCTGCCAAGAAAAGGCGGGTCTAAGGGTCCATTCAACCCAAACATTGGCTCAGACCGAATGGTTCGCTCTCGGAACGACCGGCTCCCCACAGTCCTGTCTCTTGGAAAGCTTACGTACAACACTACTTTCAATCCCAACCAATCATCTCTCGTTTATCGCTCACGCAATGCTGCTCAGCACACTCGCGAGTGAATGATTTTTGCAATGAAAAAGCCACCATCCCCTGCCAATTCCCCCTCTTTCCACTCCCGTCCCCTCCCATCACAACTCAATCCCTAAGTGAAAAAGAAATTCCTCCCCAAAGACATAACATCATTCTTTCAATAAGAGCCCATAGCCAATCATCTCGCAGATCTCGGATGAAATGGTGCTTGACTCCGATGTGCTTCGTCCTAGCGCTGCACCGATCTGACTCAATCAAGCGAATACAACCTTGGTTGTCCTCGTAGATCGTAGTTGCACCTACTACTGGTATCCTTATGTCGTCCAGCAGTTGATGCAACCACAACAGCTCTTGGCAGGCATTCGCAGCCGCGACATATTCTGCCTCAGTGGACGACAATGCGATGATCGTCTGCTTGCGACTCGACCACGGCATTGTGCTATCACCCAATAGGAATATGTATCGGCTAGTCGATTTCCGGTCGGTTGTGTCACCGGCCCAGTCAGCGTCCACGTACCCTTGCAGCTTGAGCTCACTCCTTGCCAACAGGCGTAGTTTCGCATCGAGGGTCCCGGCCAAGTAACGCATTACCCGCTTCACCGATTTCCTGTCACGTTCTGTGGGTGACTCCACATGTCGACTCAAGAAGCTGACAGCTACCGCAATGTCCGGTCTGGACACTGTAGCTATATACAGGAGTGAACCAATAACTTGTCGATACTTTGTGTTATTTGTCAACTTGACGCTGGGTTTTTCCATGGAAGACAAAATAATTGGTTTCCATTGGAGTGGCAGTAGGCTTCGTCTCCAGCATCCCTTGCTCTTCTAGAAGCTGAACTATCTAAGTTTGTTGGTGGATAAGGAATGAACCGTCTGTTTCTCGCTCGATCTGGATTCCCAAATAGAGAGCCACTTTACCCAAATCCTTGGTCGTGAAATGCTCGTTTAGCTGTGCATAAATGCCCTGAACGACCCCTTCAGATTTTTCGGCTACCAGTAACTCGTCTACGTACAACAGCAAATAGGTGGTACTACCGGTCGTTTCCTTTTTCATGAAGAGATATGAACCAGCTTTTCCGCGCTCGAAACCAAGACCTGACCAAGACCTTCTGTGGCCTTCTTGTTCCATGCTCGTGCAGATTGTTTGAGCCCGTAGATACTATATTAGAAGATTATCAGACGAGCTTGGATTTTTTTGTTTATTTTTCGCACAACAGGCTACAAATTTCAGAATATGTTCTCAACACTATGACACATCTCCAGTATAAAGTAGGCCAAAATTAGTTCACCGGAAGTTGGTCAAAACAAAAGACTATCGCAAACTTGTGACAAAAACCTAAAACACACTTAAATATCTGTATATTTGGCACTTTATGGGTTAGAGTCTTGAAATTGGTCTTAAAAGTTGTGAATTAACAACGTCTATTAGAATTTGCAAACAAAATATCAAAATATTGTATTTTAAGAGTCGCAAATTAATAAAAAGTGTCAAAAATTACAAGTAAAAATTTATTTACCGCTCTTTAGTTCAATTTTAAATGCATTTATTGTTGAAATACCAAAAAAATATTTGCATTGCTATTTAATCTGATTCTTTGGCTAAAACATTGTCGCTGGTCGAACTCTGGAACGTGAACTTCATAGCATCGTTTTTTATTATTCCCCGAGTTTCGGTGCAGCTCCCGCGGCGCTACCCAGGCATAAGGAAGTGTTATTTCCGGGGTACCGATATAGGTAAATAGTGCATTAAATCGGAAATGGTTTACTTTAAGTCAATGCGGTTAGTGTAGAAATATTTAGGAAGGCTTACTTTTCAAGTATATTATATTTTCAATTGAAAAAACGGCACATATACCTTTATTATGGTATTGCCGGTAATTAATAAGGAAATGCGATCTTTCCAATATTTAACGGAAGGGTTCTTGAAACTTATCAAATCACTGAGACCACGATATTATAGCTATCGAAATACCAAATACACAGTTATAAAGGTCTATGCATCTTCTCCATGTTCCATCAAACTATATGCATCTAGCGTTATTGATTGTCATAATAGGCCAATATTAGTGAAGCACCGTAATTCATGGAATGTTCTATCATTTCATTTGCTGTAAATAATACTAAATATTTTTTTACAAGATGGTGGACGATGATCAAATTCTGAAATTTTTGTCGGTTTCTGGCATCAATCGTGGGGATATTGAGAAGAAAAAAATATTTTTTTCCGTGAAAAACTTTAAAGAATAAAAAATAAAAACATAAAATTTTCAAGTTTTGGAGTTTTTCTATTTTGTTATTTTGGTGCAATTTTTGGTTCATTTTCTAATAATAATCCCCAACTTTTGAGAAATAAACCTTTTCTCATACCAGCATTAGGTAATGACATTATAAATAATGTTAAGTTGGTCAGTTCAAGGGCGCCGAAATCGTTGCGGTATGAAGTATGTTCGTTTTAAAAAAAACTCTTAGAAAATGAAGTAAGAGGCGGGCAGTTAAATTCCTTTTTTTAAATGGATTTTACCCTCAACATTAATATTATGTACTAGTGCGATGTTATATTGAAATGGTTAAAATGGAACTTATGCTAATTTTTAATTATACTTTTTTTTTATTTTAGTTTCAATGACTAATTTGGGTTAATATATTGTTTTTTATGTCCAAGGATGTATTTTAGATTTTATATATATGAGCAGTCTTTCAATCGAACAATCTGCTCATGAAGGCAACTTGCTTGTTTTAAATTGTTTTTATCATAAAAATAAATTGGTTCTAGAGATGCGTTCGCGTTCGACTGTCTAAATGTAGAAGCAGGGTATACTAAATACTTAACACCTTCTGCAGCTCAGCATAAGTATAAGGTGACCAGACGTACCGGTTTGACCGGTACAGTAGCGTTTTCAGAACACTTGTACCGGTGTCCCGAGAGACTCATTAAAATGACGTATTTGTACCAGTTTGCAATTTTGTGGAGAAAGTGTCCTGGTATTTTCTTAACTATATCGTGCATGGAAGGATAATGTTTTACTTTAAAAAAGTACACTCCTCTGATTTATACTAATAGTAGAGACAATGAAATAGTTCTTCCACTTTCAAGAAGATAATTAATTTTCTATCGGGGTGTGCGAGTATTATTAATGATTTTGGTGGAGGTGCCGGGTCGCGCACGTGTGTGAAAACGTAATAATCGTTAGGCCTATATATTTTTGGCGCTACCTTACCAATGCTGACTACTTACTTAGCCATAATAGTAACCTGAGTCTTTTGATACAAATTTATATTAATTTTGGAAGTTTTGAACTATTTTTGGGCAAAAATAATAAAAATTCGTCACTTTTATGTTAGTTTCAACATTTTCATGTAATATCACTTACTGAATGTCATAGCCTAGCCCTAATATTTGTGCTTGATGCTTGACCATTAAAATAATTTAGAGAGAAGTTACATTTAAAAATGAATTGGATGGTACTCTGTCTTCACGTTTGGTGGCTACATTTAGACGAACATCAATAAATAAAATTATTGTTCATATTGTAAATAATAAATAAAGTGAAATTTTAGAAATTAAACGAAGTACTCGGACTCGAATTCGGACTCGATACTCGAGTTATTTTAAGTACTCGTTTCGGACTCGACTCGAACTCAAAAACCTGGACTCGCACATAGTGCCATAATAAATTTTTATCGTGGGAAACCTGTTATAGGGTGCAATTAGCCCCTCTTCAGGTGAACTAGGTATGTGCGGATAGGAATTGTGAAGGGATGTCCGAGGGCTATTTTAGAGGACTCAATCCCTTGCATTCGCCTTAACGACTGAAGAAAATCTCGGAAAAAACCTTCAGTCAGGATTGCCGGTCTCGACGGGATTCGAACCCGGGACCTCCCGAATCAGAGTCGAGCGCTTAGCGCCCTAGCCAACACTGTCGGTCATTATTAATATGTGTATGACTTACTAACTATCTGTATGTGTGTGTTCGTTGCGCAATTGTCAAATCGTTGAATCGATTTTGGTAACATTTTAATTCAAATTACTTGAGAAATTGTAAGTCTTTTCCCAATCTACAAACGTACTAAGAACAAAATGTTTGATTTCTAGTTATAAAAAATCGCCTAATTTATGTATACCGAGTTTATTGAAAGTTTCACCCAATATCCGGGACCAATATTGAAGAAGCTGTACAAAAAATGTCACCAATATATCGACTGGCGCTGCCTTCGCCCTGAAAAGACTAGTTATTTGGAGTTCCAAGAAACGGTAACTGCGGAACTTCTGGAACAACAACATCATGTCCCGTCTGAATGGCACACTGCAGAAAGACGTCGCCATCACCGCTTCGTTTGCAAGGACGCCATTTCGTTGAGATGATTCCTCCTACTGGCAATGAGCAACACCCGTCGCGTAGATGTGTAGTATGCAAGAAGCATGGCAGTCGGAAGGAAACTAGCTACATGTGTCCTGACTGTGATGACATCGCCCTGTGTATTTTTCCGTGCAACAAGACCTACCACACCATAAAAGACTTCTAGGCTTCTATGGCTTCTCTCGTCATAAAATACTATCTCATCATATCTATGCTTGCTCCTAGTAGTACGCATGAACTCTAGTGGTTATGTCTTTCCACAAATGTATTTTTCTCTCTTAGGCCCGGTATTTCAATGTCCAGTTAAAGTGGCAAGTAAATTTATCTACCAGTTAAGTCGGATTTGGTGTATTTCCACTGCCAGCTAGCTTATCTGGAAGTTAAATTGGGTCCTAACTGGCAAGTAAACTAACTGGTGGGTGAGGTGCTGGTTAAACCTTGGTCTGACAGATAAATGCGTGTATTAAGATGGTTGCTGGTAGAGTTTTAGGTTATGTTGGTTCAGTGATGCTTTGGGGTGATGTAGTATGACTCTTTTTGATTTTTCTGATGAAGAAGAAGACTGTAATTTATTAAATTTATTGAACGGCCAAGAAGGCTAATCTCGCCAACGAATTGATAATTTTACTTATTGGGATGACATATTTTTGTATGAGGTTTTCCATGTGTCTGTAGGCCCTACCTTCTGACAACTACAGACAGCCTCAATTACTAGGTAGGCCTAAGCCTACATACATGCCCATTAATTGACCTAGACTTGACATAAACCTATTTCCTAGTCCCACATGAGGCCTAGGCCCCAGTCACATTTGGCCCTACTAGGCCTATCCCCTATCCCTGACATCTAGGCCTAGCCTACACTGTAGTTTCACACGTCGCTAAAACGCCTAGCCCTGGGTCCAAGTAGTATATTAATAAGGTCTAGGCCTAGCCTAGGCCCTAATGCCACATAAGGCTTATGCTAAGGTACAGTCAAAGGTACAGTAAAATAAATTAGATTTTAAGCTTTGAATTGCCAGGGTTTCTTTATTTACCTACTCTACCTCACAGTTTAGATCTGATCTAGGTGTCTAAACTTCATACATGTTTTTAGACACGTTTTTTTATTACAGCAGGCTATTTTTCTAAATAACTTCATTCTTCCAAGAGTTGATTTGTATGAAAATTTAATGGATGAAAAAAAACACTCTTGATGTCTTTTTGATTCTTTGTCCATTGTAATTAATAATAATTGGTAATTTGGGAGTAGCCTAGCCTAGGCCTAGACAACTGTCACGAGACGAAAAGTAAACACGGTAAACATAACCTATATTCGTTTCACAGCCTTGTTATGGCAATTCTATTCGAAACCACACATTTACCCGGCTGTAAAATAGGCTCTGTTATGATGTGAAGCTCTTGAACCAATCATAGCTCGGGGGAGGTCCTCAGTAGCTGACTGCCAAGTAAAATGTAATTGAAATACACAAAAATGGTAACTGGCAGTTATAAGTGGTTGTTAAATTTAACTGCCAAGTAGTTACTAGCCAGATTAACTGGACATTGGAATACCGGGCCTTAGTATGCTCGTATTATTTCTGACAGACAATACGCTTGAACTCTGGTGGTTTAACCTTTCCACAAACAAAAAAGACCCCATTTTGGTTTTAAAAAAGGCCCCATTTTGGTTGACTCTTTGGCGTTGGTTATGGGGCTTTTTACTAATTATCAACCACATTGAAATAATAAATAAAACATTTCTTGTACAACGTTTTTTAATGTGTTTCCCTGCCATTTTATTTTAGTTTTAGTGCTCCTTTATTTCTAATTAAGTTTTTTAGGTTTTTGTTGGGTTTTAGATAGTCTGGTTGGTGACTCAAAAATAATTGTTGGAAATAAAACATGTTGGACTATTCACTGTTCTTTATATTATTACAAATAAATTAAATTCGTAGTCAACAATAGTCCAATGTGTTTTATTTCTTACTGCTAACAATATCTTCAATTGTAGTTGGGGATTATTGTTAGAAAATGAACCAAAAATTGCACCAAAATAACAAAATAGAAAATTCCAAAACTTGAAAATTTTGTGTTTATTTTTTATTCTTTAAAGTTTTTCACGGAAAAAAATATTTTTTTCTTCTCAATATCCCCACGATTGATGCCAGAAACCGACAAAAATTTCAGGCTTTGATCTTCGTCCGCCATCTTGTAAAAAAAATATTTAGTATTATTTATGGCAAATAAAATGATAGAACATTCCATGAATTACGGTGCTTCACTAATATTGGCCTATTATGACAATCAATAACGCTAGATGCATATGGTTTGATGCAACATGGAGAAGATGCATAGACCTTTATAACTGTGTATTTGGTATTTCGATAGCTATAATATCGTGGTCTCAGTGATTTGATAAGTTTCAAGAACCCTTCCGTTAAATATTGGAAAGATCGCATTTCCTTATTAATTACCGGCAATACCATAATAAAGGTATATGTGCCTTTTTTTTAAATGAAATATAATATACTTGAATAGTAAGCCTTCCTAAATATTTCTACACTAACCGCATTGACTTAAGGCTATTCGACCGCGTTTTTCTATTTTCCAAAATATGCTTCCAAGTCAAAACATAGTTAATGGCTTTGAAACCTGGCTATTTTAGAAAATCAAAAATATTTTTTTCAAATTTTTCTGATCCGGTACACGTCCAATATAGCCATCTCAAAATAATTTCAAACTTCAATTCGCCAAGGCACATCATTCAACGTAGGGTGTTGTGCTTTAGTGACATTAATTTTCAACTAGTTTTCTATAGACTGACTGAGAGAAAAAATATTTTTTTTAACAATTGTCTTTCTTGCGAATTTTTTTGTTTGGCGGTACAAATCGGTAAAAAATAGCAATGCAAATATGTTTTTGGTATTTCAACAATAAATGCATTTAAAATTGAACTAAAGTGCGGTAAATAAATTTTTACTGTAATTTTTGCACTTTTTATTAATTTGCGACTCTTAAAATACAATATTTTGATATTGTGTTTGCAAATTCGAATAGACGTTGTTAATTCACAACTTTTATGACCAATTTCAAGACTCTAACCCATAAAATGCCAAAGATACAGATATTAAAGTGTGTTTTAGGTTTTTTTCACAAGTTTGCGTTAGTCTTTTGTTTTGACCAACTTCCAGTGAACTAATTTTGGCCTACTTTATACTGGAGATGTGTCATAGTGTTGAGAACATATTCTGAAATTTGTAGCCTGTTGTGCGAAAAATAAACAAACTTCTACAGTTGAAGAGCTAGCCGTTTGATAATCTTCAGCTACTACGATTAAGTCGCAATACCATGTGCTCCTTGCCTGGTTCCTCAAAACCCGGTGGTTGTTCCATGTAAAGCTCCTCTTCCAGATCTCCATTGAAGTAAGCTGACTTGATTTCAAGGTGTCTTACATGGAACTGGCGAAAAGCCGCCACGCTGAGCAGCACACGCACGGTCTCGTGCTTGACCACCGGCGCGAACGTCTCGTAGTCCTCACTATAGCGCTGCGAGAATCCTCTCGCCACTAGTCGTGCTTTGAAAGTGTTGACGTCACCATTTGCATCTAGTTTAGTCTTGAATATCCACTTGGATGAGACAGCCCGGCGGCCTGGAGGGAATTCGTCTATCTCCCACACTCCACGCTATTTAAGAGCTGACATTTCCTCTTCTGTAGCCCAACACCCAGATCTTCTTTTCGCGTTCTGGTAGCTCCATCACTTGTTTTCACGAGAATGGCTCACGTGGTTGGTCCACTCTGACTTTATACGAAAGTTTACTTGTTGGGATTCCTTTATTTGGTCTCTGTGATTGACGTGGTGCTAAAAAAACATTCTGCTGATCGTTGACAGTCGTTTCTGCCGTTATAGGCTCTTGCTGAGTCAACTCGGTGGCCACCTTCGAATCCTTCTCCGAGTCTTCAAGAATGTTGACGAAGTCCTCGTCCGCTTCTCCTTCTGGCAGAAGACTGATTTCACAACTTGCTTCAACGATGTGTTGATTGTTCTGCTCGTCCATCTTGATGATGCGCACAGAACGACTTATCCACACCTTGTTGGTATTTATGTTCAAAAGGCGGTAACCTTTGGAGTCGGTGTCATAGCCTATGAGCACGCCCAAAATGGCCTTGTCATCCCATTTCTTGCGTTTTTGTTTTGGGACAAGGGAATACACGTTTGACCCAAAAACCCTGATGTGACTTAAGTCGGGCTTATTGCCATCCCAAAGTTCGCAAGGTGTCTTGTTCACGCTTCGGCTTGGTAAACGATTCTGAAGATATGCCGCGGCGCACACTGCTTCTCCTCAAATTCTTTTAGGGAGTCCGGCGTGCAACAACATGCATTTTGCCATCTCGACTAGGGAGCGATTCTTTCGCTCGGCCACGCCATTTTATTGAAGCTGTGAACTGTTGCTGGATCCCCTCGCGCTTGAAGAAATCCTGTAGATCCCTGTTGACGTACTCTTTCCCGTTGTGAGTGCGGAAAATGATGGACCTATGTCCATAATTAGTGTTAACCATAGCGATGTATTCCTTTATTCCATCTGCAACTTGATCCTTAGACTTATAAAGACGGACGAACGTGAAACGTGAGTAGTCGTCGATGAATGTTATCATATATCGATTACCACTTGGCGTCGTGGTTGACATGGGTCAACAGACGTCACTATGTACCAGTTCACCAGGCTTGGTGGCTCTGGTCTCGCTCATTGGGAATGGTAGTTGGGATAGCTTTCCTCTCATGCAGCAGTCACAGTCCACCTTTGCATCACATTTGCCAATGTGTATGCCTAGGGCCAATCCCTCCGTGAACAGCTTCTTAAATGCAGCTGGGTCCCGGTGACCTAAGCGTCGGTGCCATCGATGCATGGATGTTTCGTTACGTGCACACAACGCTACGTCGTTGCCCGTTTTGCACTTGAGCCTGAAAAGTGTCCCGTCCAGTTCAGCAGTTGCAATGATGACCGTCTTGTGAGTTAGCTGGCAGGAGGCATCCTCGAACGTCACCGTGTACCCACTACGAGTTGCACTTTGAAGTTCAACCGATAACAACCCACCATCCAATTCCGGAATGTACAGCACATCCTTGAGGTAAACTCGTTCCACCTTACCGTATGGAGTGTTGCACAACAACCACCCGCTACCGATACCTTCCGCGGAGATCGTTTAGTTGTCTGCCAAATATACCTGGGTCTTCACATCTTGCAACGCTGTAAAGAATCGTTTGTTGCTTGTTGTGGCTCGTAGATCCGGAGTCCACATACCAGCGGTCAGCCTGGTTCTTGTGTATACTGCTCCATACCGCAAAGGTGTGCTGGGGTGCTGCACTGCTGCCAACATCCTGGCTGCGTACCATGCAGTTAGCTTTCTCCTTTACCTTGCCTTGATGTGTTTTCTATTTTAGGCAGTCTGCCTTCAGATGGCCTTTCCTTTTGCAGAAGAAACATTCCCGTTCTTCCTTACCTGATTTGCTCCCTTTTGGCACCTGCTTGTCGTACGTGCCGGCCTCTTGTCTCTTGTGATATGTTGTCTGGAGGGCTACTTCGTTGTCGCGATGGTTCCGCGTCGCCTCGACACGGCGCTGGTACTCGTCGATCAACTTGCCGGAAACATATTCGAGATTCAAGTTTTTCTCGTCTCTTCCTTCCAGGGCTGTAACTAACGTAGAGTATGACTTGGGCAAACTGCACAACATGACTGCCACTAGGTCGTCGTCTTCGACTTTCTTTACCATGCCCCGCAATTTCCCAACAACCTCAAACATTGAGTTGAGGTGCGCCTGCATTGTACCTTGGTTAAACCTCATGCCATACAGTTTCCGCATTAGGTATAGTCGGCTGCCAATAGTGGATAGCTCATGCAACCTTTGCAGCGTGGCCCACATTTCCTTGGCCATCTCAAGTTGAGCGAGGTGAAGCAACTGGTCATCCTCGACACTTAGACATATTGCTGCAATGGCCTTGCACCCCAGTTTTCTCCAGTCACTGGACTCTGGGTCTGGCTTGGGTTGGGTGACTTCATCCCACAATCCATCCCTCATGAGTACTACATTTAATTTTAATTTCCACAATTTATAATTTGCATTATTCAACTTGGTGATAAACATCTTACAGTGATCGCCTGTAGCAGCCATGCTAGATCCTAGCCTAGCCTTGGCCTAGGTCTGCTTTCAGGAAATTAAAAGTACTCACCCGTATCAACCTTAACTTCGTTTTTACGCGCAAATGAAGTGGTTTGGGCCCATAACCTGAAGAACAACTAGTTTAACATGAAGAAAAACTAGTTTTATACGAGTAATAATGAAGTTTATTTTTTGATAATAACTTGAGAGATAATAAGACAAAGTTTTGATCATAAGCAGTTAAAATCTGTAGTTGTTTGTTTCCCAACAATAACCATGGTAACACATGGCCTGCTGGATTCCTTTAAAGTCTCTAAAGAGTGAGATGGCGCATTTAATCCAACAAATTGCTAAATAAGTACTCGATCGACTTTTATTACTTAAAAATGCTTACTTAATTAAAAATATTTTGTTACAAACATTTAACCTTTTCAGGGTCAAACATCTAAAAGTATGCATGCATGTATTTTGAAACTGATTTATTAATGACAATGGCTTGTTCAAATACAAATATTTTCAAATATAAAATCTTGATAACTTAACCCTTGAAATATTGCATATTTTATGTTGTCTGTAACATATAAACTGAACCAAAAAACAGTGAAAAGAGTGTAGCGATGCGCGCCCGGGCGCTGCTCGGTAACCCTATCCTAGACCGCAAAGTCACTCACTGTAACTGCGTCGCGGACTGCGCGCGGCTATAGCTTCGTTTGGTCTTCTTCCATACGCTCGATTTTCGTGCCGAAATTGATTTTTGGGTTTGATACTGTGTGTTATTATCATCTAGGAAGCTTCGCAAACGCTTTTTGAGGCGCGTTGTTGGATGAGCGTATGTTTTTTAAACGAAAAAAGCGTAAAATTGCAATTTTCATGAGAAATTATTTTTTCATTGCGCTCAAATTTCACACAAATATATAAATTCATAAAAATAAGGTTCTATGAAAATATTATTACAATTGAATAAAGCATGTAGGAGGTGTTATAAGTCGAACAAATTGTTTTTTAAACGAAAAAAGCGTAAAATTGCATTTTTTATGAGAAATTACTTTTTGATCGCACTCAAATTTTACAACAATCTATAAATTAATGGAACTAAGGTTCTGTGAAAAAATCATTACAGATGGATAAAGCATGTAGGTGTTAATAAGTCGAAGAATGTTTAAAAAAAATTAAAAATCGTAAAATTGCGGTTTTCATAATAAATAATTTTTTGATTGCGCTCAAATTTCACACGAATATATAAATTCATAAAATTAAGATTCTGTGAAAAATTCATTACAATCGGATAAATATTAAAGGTGTTATAAGTCGAAGATTTTTTTTTTTAAATCCAAAAATATCGTAACATTGCAATTTTAATGAGAAATAATTTTTCGATTGCGCTAAAAAACGTTACAGTTCTTAGTTTAAAGATTTCAAAGGCCTCCAGAAAATTTCATTGCAATTTCAGTATTGGTTTAGCCGGAATCGTGTTAACAAACACACAAAAATACAAACAGAAAAAATAAGAAAAAAGGAAAAATAATCGTAAAATTGCGATTTTCATGAGAAATAATCTTTCGATTGCGCTCAAAAACGTGGAAGTTTTCAGTCCAGAGATTTTAAAGGCCTCCAGAAAATTTCATCGAAATTGGAGTATCGGTTTAGCTGGAATCGTGTTAACAAACCCACAAAAATACGAACTGAAAAAAACAAGAAAATCGAAAAAATCGTAAAATTGCTATTTTCATAAGAAATAATTTTTTGATCAATTTTTCGCACGTGGCAGTTCTAAGTTCAGAGATTTCAAAGGTCTCCAGAAAATTTCATCGCAATTGGAGTATCGGTCTAGCCGGAATCGTGCTAACAAACAGACAAAAATACAAAAAAAAAAAAAAAACATTCCGGATTTTTTTCTCCAGTGTAGTAAAATGGAATCTTCGCTTCGCTCGCTACGCTCATCCAATTATTTGTGAAAATGCCCGCTGCTCAATTTTCCCGCCGCCTTCTTGGAAAATTTGTCGCCAAAAGTGAATTTTCTAAAGACATTTTTTTAACTCAAAGTTAAATAGGCATGATTATGAAATTTTCATAATTCTAGCATCAAAGTGTGCAAGTTGAAAAGAAAGTTTAAATTTTATTTAATTTTTAAGTGTATTAGGGGTAATTTTAGTATATAAGCGTACTTTGTATTAAATTTTCACATTTCACACGCGTCATCCAGATTCAAGTTTTTTTCTCCCAAACTTTAAACACTTTCTCGATTTGTTTGGTCGGGAAACACTCCCGTAGGTGTAATGATATCCCCCAAAATACAAAAATTTGTAAAAGACGGCAGCCAAGCTCTCCTTCAAAAGTCTTCGGCTGTGAATGCTGTGAGATATAGAAGTTGAGCCAAGCTTTTTATTCTTTCTCCCTAGTTTCGCTTTGAAAATTTGTAAGATCATTTCGCCTGTTGACGAGCGCCAAGCCACGATTTTTGTGGTAAAAAAGTAAAATTTTTAACCTCGAAATCATAAAAAAATTCTTGGACATGAACCAAATTCAATGGCCAAGTCATTTTTTTTTATGATTTCGAGTTTAAAAATTTTACTATTTTACCACAAAAATCGTTGGCTTGGCGCTCGTCAACAGGCGAAATGATCTTACAAATTTTCAAAGCGAAAACTAGGGAGAAAGAATAAAAAGCTTGGCTCAACTTCTATATTTCACAGCATTCACAGCCGAAGACTTTTGAAGGAGAGCTTGGCTGCCGTCTTTTTTACAAAATTTTGTATTTTGGGGGGATATCACATCTTTTTGTTGTTCGTTCGCTATCAAGGTGTGAATGATGGACTTTGAATGATTAAATTTGTTAAGTTCAAAGTTGTTTTTTTACATTTTTGGGCCCACGGTCCCCCCAAAGATACCCCTTAAATAAATAAATAAAATTTTTATTTAGAGTCTACCCACTCTGTTATATATAAACTGATTTTCAGTGGGGGACTTTAAATCAAAGCGACCAAGCCAACCCTGCAGGCCCCGACGCAATCGACGAGTGAGCGATAACCAACAAAGATCGATATTTTTAATAGGAAATATATCAGTCAGTGGTATGGACAGTGCGAACATCCGCGGATCAACGCCAGAATCAACAAGGCCGATCCAGAACAACTCTGAAATTTATTATGTGCTTCGTTGCTAGGACGGCTCCAAAGTCACCGTTTACAAACTCCTAAGACAAGAACTGATAGACTTAAGTCCAAATCAGAAGTTAAAAAACTTCTGACTTGAGCGGGAATCGAACCCTGGCCCTTCTGCATTGGAAGCAGATACGCTAACAACAAGACCAACGCACTAGCATAAGCACTTGATATTTATAATGGTTAAGAGCATGTTTAATTTCAAGCTTGTATACAAATTACTACGCCTGAGTAATTACGCGTTTTGATTTTGCTAGGACGGCTCCAAAGTCACCGTTTACAAACTCCTAAGACAAGAACTGATAGACTTAAGTCCAAATCAGAAGTTAAAAAAACTTCTGACTTTAGCGGGAATCGAACCCTGGCCCTTCTGCATTGGAAGCAGATACGCTAACAACAAGACCAACGCACTAGTATAAGCACTTGATATTTATAATGGTTAAGAGCATGTTTAATTTCAAGCTTGTACAAATTACTACGCCTGAGTAATTACGCGTTTTTGATTTTGATTTGATTTTGATTTTCCCCGGTCCCCAATTGCCCGGTTTTGTTATATGAGGTACATCTGAGTGTGGCCAAGTTTCAAAGTTCTAAGATGAACCGTTTCTCGGTATAGCGTATTATTCATAAGAGTACGGAATTACCTACTTTTGATAATTTTGTTTTTTTCCGGTACCCGTTAACCAATTTTGCTTTCCATATTCAAAAGTGATAAAGAATGAGAGATATCAAAATGTATTCCACGTTTGAAAACATCTCAGTTGTAGCGTTTTTCTTTGAATGATTTATTTCTTAAAGTTCAGATATGTTTTTGTCATTTTTGGGCTCATGGTCATCCCAAATTTAGCCCCTTGTGTTTTGGACGCAAGATATTTATAATGGTTAATAGCATGTTAAATTCAAGTTTGTACAAATTACCACGTCTTGGTAATTACGCGTTTTGATTATCATCCAAATTTTGATTTTCTCCGGTCCCTGTTACCGATTTTGGTTTTGAAAGCAAAAGGCACTGCGTCTGAAATACACCTAAGTGTGGTCCAAGTTTCATAGTTCTAAGATTTACCGTTTTCTCTGTAGGCTAAAGAACTCTCCGCGGAGAACTGCCACCCACCCACCCACCCACCCACCCAACCACCAGCCACCAGCCACAGCCACCAGCACACCAGCCAGCCTTAAGGAATTTGACGATGTTGAGAGCCTTTTTTAAACACAGAACGAGTTGTCGGATCGGGTTGATTTTTTTTTTTGGTATGTCATGGACCACATACCAGGTTCAATACCGAGTTTCAAGATTGTTACTCTTTCGGGGCGGCGTGTGCAGATAGCTGAAAACCCCCAACTCCTTGTAGGTGTATATAGGGCCGGAGTTCGGTGTCGCCTAAGCATCGCATCGCTTGTCTGCCGGGCGACGACCGTCGCCCTAGATTAATTTACTACAATTCAGAAATTAAAAAAGTCCGCCCCAACCGGGAATCGAACCATGGATCTCCCGCATTCCAGACAGGCGTCTTAACCACTAGACCATCAGGACGGGTACAATTTAAGCTCTGAATTGTAGTTGGATTATACATCTGAATGGATGGAACAGTACTGCAACGAATATCTGCTGCCTTTGAACTGACCACCAAACATTAATTATAATATCATTACCTTTACGCAGGTATGAGCGAGGGTTTATTTCTCGATTTGTTTAGTCGGGAAACACTCCCGTAGGTGTAATTGATATTATTTTCTACAATTCAGAAATTTTTAAAAAAAAAGTCCGCCCCAACCGGGAATCGAACCACGGATCTCCCGCATACCAGACAGGCGTCTTAACAACTAGACCATCAGGACGGGTAATTTTTTATGCTCTGAAATGTAGTTGCATATACATCTGAATGGATGGAACAGTACTGCAACGAATATCTGCTGCCTTTGAACTGACCACCAAACATTAATTATAATGTCATTACCTTTACGCAGGTATGAGCGAGGGTTTATTTCTCGATTTGTCTGGTCGGGAAACACTCCTGTAGGTGTAATTGATATTATTTACTACAATTCAGAAATTAAAATCGTCCGCCCCAACCGGGAATCGAACCGCGGATCTCCCGCATTCCATATCTGCCGCCTTTGAACTGACCACCAAACATTAATTATAATGTCATTACCTTTACGCAGGTATGAGCGAGGGTTTATTTCTCGATTTGTTTAGTCGGGAAACACTCCCGTAGGTGTAATTGATAATATTTACTACAATACAGAAATTAAAATAGTCCGCCCCAACCGGGAATCGAATCACGGATCTCCCGCATTACATTAATATGATACGTTATTTACATATTTGTAATGTAAACATTTGCTTATCGAAAGTTTTTTAAATTTATATAGAATGTTGTGTGTGTACAGCACGGCTCTAATACACAATTTTTGACGGAAATTTACACGACGATAATAATATATTAATGCAATTGCCTGTCTCAGTGACTTTCCTCAAAATGTCTTATAATTTGTAGTTATTGTGGGACCTTTTATACTTTGTGTTTTTACTGTATATGGGATTAGATTTGGTTACGGAGATGTACATGAACAAAACCATAAAGGCAAAGTGCGTCTCTCTGGCGAAATCATGCAAGTCTTTTGTTTGTATCACTTTAGGGAGAATGTATGCTTTTGTTTTTGCATTGTTTCTTTTGTGTGTAATATTTTAACTTTGATTACACTTCAACTAAATACATAGAAAAAATAAAATAGCATATATACATAATTTTAAATTCACAAATACAATGTCATGTCAATAGACTAATATGACCTGTCTTGTTGTTAATACTATAATTGAACGAGTGAGCGTAGCGAACGTAGTGATTTCCAATCGACTTAAACCGCCCTTATTGTTTTTCTGCGTGCGTGTGTGTGTGTGTACGTTAAAAATCAGCCGAATCGCTGAACAGATTGCGCTGAAATTTTAAACAGACATCCGGTATGAGTTTATTGAGAACTGCTAACAAAATCAGCAAGATTCATTGCGATTTAAACCTACAAGAAAATTAATAAACTGAAAAATAGACTTCCAATGTTTAGAAATTATTTTAACGACAATGTTTTAGATTTTGAAAAGATATTTTTTGTTTGTTATTCGCCTGGCCGTGAAATGCCGTGCCCATGCAAGGTCTGTCGAATGTTGCACGTCAAGGTACCCCCAAATTCCGCTCGTAGATTAAGTAAACCTTGCAATATTTTCACGTATATCGTACTGGCTATGTTTACCATAGTAGGCCCTATTGCCACAGATGATGGACTACACTGCGTTATATGCATTTCAAAACATGTTTAATTATTTTTGTAATACAATCTAGAAATTACAAAATCTTTACCGACCAGGGGATTGAACCCACTTCTTTCTCATTTCGGCTACAAGGGGGCCTTAGCCAACTAGACTAGGGAAACGCCAAAGTCGTAGCTAGACGAGTGAGCGAGTCATGTGGTGAGTACCCGGGAACATTTGCATTTAAGTTTGATAATTATATTCGTATAAATAATAGTTTTTTTTAAGTTTAGTTGGTATACGGGGACGGGCGCGTTAACTGTAAGGTCATAATGCACCTCTCTAGCCTATGATAGGCTAGGTAGGCCTAAGGTAGGGGGAAGGAAAGTAATGTAATCGGGTACTCAACACATGGCTCACTCACTCGTTTAACAACGACTTTGGCGTTTCCCTAGTACTATTTCAACAAATTATTGTTGTATCATAATATACTTGTAAACTGTTTTTGGAGGACGGCATAAAACCATGTCCACAGGGTGAGCTTTAGGTTGAACATGACAGCTAGGCAAGACATGTTTCCATTGGCCTAGGAGTTGTTTAGCATCTTCCAGAGAGTTTATTTTGTGTTTCCATTTTTTTCATCATTGGAAGTATTTTACAAAGGTGAAACAATTTTAGAGTAGGTCTGGTTTAAGATCATGATGTTTTTTGGACTATACACTACTCAAAATAAAACAAAGATTACGATATTTCAAAGGTTAATCAACCTCCTTCATCAGGTTTTTAATGACAGTTGAAACAAGACAACAGAATGGGCTTTAAAACAAATAAACAATGCCAGCTAAACAAATCAAATTACACCAATCCACCAAAGAATCATAATAATAAATGTGGTAGTTGTTGTTGTTGTAACATAAAAGAAATTATAAAATTTACAAAACAAACAAGAAGAAGAAACATTATGGCTTATTAGTTACAAAAACTTTCCAAATTCCAGGAAAATCAATGCTAGGTGCACTTATCACATTATTACTAACAGACATCAATGCAGCCTCTTTAAGTTTACGTTTATGTGGATTGGCTTCATGAAGGATAATGGATGAGTTGTTCCAATCCACATAATGGTGATTTTCATAAACATGCTCTGCTAATCTAGAGGAACATACTTTATGCTGCGTGACGTTGTTCTTATGCTCCTTCAACCTCACCTCAAGAGGTCTCTTTGTCTCTCCAATGTACGCGGACCACATTGACACGGTATTGAGTAAACAGCATTCTTGGACAATTGGGATTCGTTCTTGGGTTTAGTAACTGTTAATATACTTCTTAGGGTAGTAGGTGATTGAAAAACAGTACGAATCCCAAAAGGAGATAGAAGACGTCTGACTTTTTCGGACAAATTCGGATAGTAATCAAGAACTACTGTTTTCAGAATTTGTGGTGGAATAGGAGCTTGACTATTATTTTGCAACACAACAGCTTTGTGAAAAATGGTTATCCAAGTGAAGTGTTCAAGAAAGTGATGAAATCCGTTTCAACAGAGAGTTGACCACGCGATGTCGGCGAAGGAGGTATCTTCCAGACCTCTTGATATTTTACGTATGACCCCAGCTGTACATTAAATAGCATTGTTTCTAGTACGTCAGGGCAATCAAGGTCACAAGATAACATTTTGTTTAAAGTAACAATGTCACTCATTTTACGCTTGGCTTCAAGAGTAAGCAATTGGGATTCTCAACACAAACACTGGTATAATTTTCTCTGTGGTAGTCGTCTTTTCTTGAGAAACACCACTTTACAAACTTCTGCTGCAAACGCTCAAGTTTATGAATTTGAGTAGTATGGTGAGGTGACCAGACAACAGTGGCATAGTCGAGAATGAGTTATATAATAATTATATATAGTCTACGCTGTAAGGTTAACAATATTAGAGAAGTCCGTATCACAAGTACTTTTCATGAATCCAAAAATTAAATAATGCACACTTTATAGCGTAATCAAAATGAGCGCGGTATGATAAATTTGATTGATCGATTGATATGACGGATATTGATTGGATGAGCGTAGCGAGCGAAGCGAAGATTCCATTTCACTACACGGGAGAAAAAAATCCAGAATGTTTTTTTTTCTTTTTTTCTGTATTTTTGTCTATTCCACACGATTACGGCTAATCCGATACTCCAATTTCGATGAAATTTTGTGGAGGCGTTCGAAATCTCTGAACTTAGAACTGCCACGTTTTTGAGCACAATCAAAAAAAATTCTTATGAAAATCGAAATTTTACGATTTTTTTCGATTTTTTTAAATATTTCTTCGACTTATAACACCTACATGCTTTATTCGATTGTAATTATTTTTTCACAGAACCTTTATTTTATAAATTTATATATTCGTGTGAAATTTGAGCGAAATCGAAAAATTATTTCTCATGAAAATCTCAATTTTACGATGTTTTTATATTTTTTAAATTTCTTCGACTTACATGCTTTATCCGATTGAAATGATTTTTTCACAGAACCTTAATATAATGAATTAATATATTCGTGTAAAATTTGAGCGTAATCGAAAAATTATTTTTTGCAAAAATCGCAATTTTACGCTTTTTTCGATTTAAAAAATGCACTCATCCAACAACGCGCCTGAAAAAGCGTTTGGGAAGCTTCCTAGTTATTGATTATTCATATCTGTGTCAGAGTGTGCGTTTCCAAAATTTTCCTTCCTAGATGCATCTTCTTCTTCTTTTTCTTCTTCTTCTTCTTCTTCTTCTGCTTCTTGGTGGGAGTTTTTCATTCATATTTTATAAGCGTTGCATCCCCTTGGACGAAATGTTATGAAAGCGCCTGAATGCGGTAACCCTCTCAACGTTGGTGTATAGCTCGTTGCAGTTACTTTCCTCAGGCGTCAGGGTTCCGTCTCACTCCACGAAGCACAAGAGGGTGTGGAGATTGCTTGATAGACTACATTGGACAACCTATCCCGTCATGGGGCAGATGACTTCAAAATGAACTATGTAATAGTGTAACTATCAAAACTAATTAATAACTTATCTACTTTTAAGTACTGGAATCAATGCAGGGTTAGTTACCACGAAAATCTTGGAATGCATTTCTACGACTAAAAAATAAAATGTCAATACTATCAATCAAACGGGTGTACAAATTGAATTTCCACTCTCCGATTGAAACATAATTGGGTTTTATTTGACTCTTGGCAATGATTGTATTCCAAATCCGTATTCCAAGCAGCAGAAAATAAATACGTGTAAATATTGAAATTCAATACGGACCAGAATACTAAATGAGTTATGCCAATTACTTTTTTCGTTCTGACATAAGCAAACAATCGTTGAACGAAAAACATTTAAGATCACACTTAAAAAAATAGATAATTGCAGAGGGTGACATATTTAAAAAACAGATATTAAAAACCTATAAGTTCTTTTTGCGGAACTGCGAAAGTAGTATTTTCATCAAAGTCGCGATAATGTATACGTAGTACGTCCTTAGTCGAAGGAAATCAGTAATTTATGAATTTGCACAAAAATACACAAATTGATGTGCTTACTTCAAGTTCTGTTTTATGTAGGCATATATTTCGGATAACGTATTTTGGTGACTTTTGGAAGATTTTTCTTGATTGATCATAATAAAGGATCAACAAGTTTTTCTTCCTTCGATTGCGCAGGTTGAGGATTTAAATTAATAAGGGAACTTAAAAATGCTTTTACTTCGGGAACTTACTACTGGAAGAAGCAGTCCCTATACCCTGACGTTCATTACTTGTTCTTAGAGCGTTAGGGGGATACAAGTATTCTGTATTTTACAAACACCAAAAACGCTCCCTCAATTTGCCCGAGTAGCATTGTCTTTATCGACAGTATAAATTTTGGCGTTAAGGAATAAATGTATTCATTTGGTGTAGGGGCATTGGCAGTCGGGAGTGAGACATACTGGTGCAGAAATCGAGCACCCACGTTGAGTGTCTAAGAAGTAGTGCCATTGTTGGGGGGAGGGGGGGGGGGGGGGGGGGCATTATTCATTTATTTGAGGCAGCGTGTGCGCCGGTACAAATTTTACCTCCAGATGGGGAGAATTTATTATTATTATTAGTATATCTTATTTATTATTGTTATCTATTGTTTTTAATTGTTCTCTTAAATATTTTATTGCATTACTATTTCTATTATTATTATAATTTCTGCGCTAGTTATTCTATCCCTCTATCTCAGGAGACGGTATATTCTTTTTTTTGTCGAATCTGTGAATAAATCTGAAATTAAATATAATGTTTATAGCATCTACACTATCGTTCCTGATGCGGAAATACTACTAGAATTAATTATCTCAAAGGGGATACAACCCCTCAAAATTGTTTTTTACCGCATTAACTATAGCACAACACTACAATAAAATGACCGTTTAAAAACTTTTATCTTGGAACTGTGATTTTACACAAGGTATTTAATTTGTTTGATCCTGAAATTTGCAAAAGTTTGGCGTTTTAAGAAATCTCTTAAATCGTCATTAACCTGCTTATTTTTGTGTTTCACATAGATATAAGAGCATCGTAATAATCTAAAATAGGACTTTATAACATTGTGTCTTGAAACTGTGCACAAATATACACAAAACAATGCAAAAATATGCATTCAAAAATCACACATTATCTTGGAAATCAGCATATTTTGACCGAACTACTTGCACAAATTACAAAAAAAAAACAGCGGATTTACAGAAAAACTGTCGAGTACATCAATAATGGCCAATATGTTTTTTGATCGAATTCACGGGGCATAAAGATCGTCCCCATGTTATTTTTTATGGGAGACTTTTGCCGATTGGATGACCTACAGCAAAAAATTTACCAAGTTTGACAATTTTTTCGGGACATGGTGGACCCAATAACTTTTTCTCTTACTTTCTTAATTCATAACTAGATGGCCCGTTTTTTGTTTATTTTTTTAGTTTAGCTGGTGAATATCCCTTCAATATAAAATTATGTGCTCTAGATAATAAACGTGTGAGTAATTTTCAAATCTTTTCGGGTGGGGCTTACCGATATGTGAAGTATAACGGAGGTAGTAGTATGGCAGTTTGCTGTAAATATAAGTGTATGTTATTTATAGCTGTGCCGTGTGTACAAAAGAGTTATTTACAATAGGGCTCGTCCTTCAGATTCCTTGCCTTCAAACTCAACCCACCACCAGGCTACCAGCTGCCTGCATTACTCTGTGCCCCTAAAGAACACAACCCTCCATTCACAAACGTCGTACTAGTTGCCAGCCAACAAGGGGTACTACCATCTAGCTAGTTTAAACAAATCCTCTATTCCTCGCCCTAATTAGATATTGCTTTAGCTGAACATTATAAATACGCCCGAAAACGGACATAACTATACTTTTAGTGTATGTCGTTGCTATTTCAGGAAAGTCGAGAGCCCTTAATTCCTAAAAAAAAAAAATACGAATTTTAAATTTAAAAAATCAAAAATGTTCACTCCCCACTCGTTGAAAGTTTATATATCGACGCGGACTTATTGGATGAGCGAAGCGAAGATTCCATTTCACTACACTGGAGAAAAAAATCCGGAATGTTTTTTTTTCTTCTTTTTTTCTGTATGTATTATTGTGTGTTTGTTAACACGATTCCGGCTAAACCGATACTCCAATAGGGAACTGTCCTTCATTACCAAATTTTAATATGTCCCTACTAATAACTTCAAATACCGACCAGTAAAGTTTTTTATGCTTCCGGCTTTTATTAGCGCTAACTGTGAGCGAGGAAAAATTTGAACCGGGCTTCGAGCCGGAAAACGGCCCTGCGCCATTGCAGGTGGGTGTGACGTGATCGTGAGGTTCGCCGAGGCGGCGAGCTGACAGTTCTGCCAATCAGCTTCCCCTCCTCACCTCACGATAACGTCACAACCAAAAGAGCGCGGACTTAAGTCTTTGCGCGGGAAGTCAAAACCCAGGAACTTTGAACATGCATAGAATCTACAGATTTTATTTTTTATAGTTTATTTTAATTGCGATGTTTATTAAATTGAATGTTACAAATTACTAAATACGTGTAAGATATATTTGAAACCAAGGCCAGTTCCCTATTGCGATGAAATTTTATGGAGACCTTTGAAATCTCTAAACTTAGAACTGCCACGTTTTTGAGCACAATCGAAAAATTATTTCTCATGAAAATCGCAATTTTACGATTTTTTTCGATTTTTAAAAAAGTTCTTCGACTTATAACACCTACATGCTAGATCCGATTTAAATGGTTTTTTCACAGAACCTTAATTTCATGAATTAAGATATTCGTGTGAAATTTGAGCGCAATCGAAAAATTATTTCTCATGCAAATCGAAATTTTACAGTTTTTTTCTTTTTTTAAACAATTCTTTGACTTATGACACGAACATGCTTTATCCTATTGTAATGATTTTTTTACAGAACCCTAATCTTATGAATTAATATATTCGTGTAAAATTTGAGCGCAATCGAATAATTATATCGTATGAAAAACGCAATATAACGTTTTTTTTTCTTTTTTAAAATTTCGACTAAAAAGAAAGTTAATTTTTTATTTAATTTAATTTAATTTAAAAAAAATTCTTCGACTTAGTAATAATTTTTCACAGAACAACAGAAAATCCGCATGACACATGGCAGCTCAATGTACCAATTACGCTCATCCAACAACGCGGCGGGACTTAAGCGTTTTCCTAGTCTTATTCAACAGATGTTATTGGAATTGCATCAGTGGATATTAATTACCGGTCTGTAAAGCATACGAGGTTTTTGTTTGGATGCTCAGCGTAATATTAATTAATATATATTTCGAAAGGTACTTTCGTACCTTTCGAAATATCTGCAGAAAAATTGAAGTTGCCTTTGCCTTTGACAAATAAGTCACAGCTGATGTTATTTTTTTTATTTTTTTATTTTTTTATTTTTTTAACGTCTATCCTATTCAGTTATAAAAACTTATTTACAAAGGAGGACAACTAAATAAATCTAATAACATAGATGCAGAAACAACAATTTACTACATTTTCGTAAATATTTGGAATAGGAGCATTACAACAACAATGCATTGTCACTCTAGATCGATTTAAATATACCGCTGATTGTCTCCCTGAATATGTTGTAGCATATGTATGAAGTACGTGGATGAGGCCCAAAGCCGTCTCCAGAGAAAGCAGACTCCCAAAGAGCACGACCTCTCTCTGGTGGAGAGAGTACTTACCACCGAGACCGACCCCAAGGTAGCCTACATTCTGGCCTTGGACCTCTTCCTCGTTGGCATCGACACCGTAAGTCTTTGTTATGTAATAAAATTAGTGTTTCAAGGGCTTTTTAATTTTTTTAATTTATTCATTGTCTACCCTATTAAGTAAAAAACTGATTTACAAAGGACGACAACGTAATAAATCAAATAACATAGATACAGACACAACAATTAGCAGCAATTTTGGTAAAATTCAAAATGGAATGCAATTAATTAGTGAATCAAATCTAGAAAGATGTAGGGGTAAAAGCAAAGAAAAGGGAAAAAATCACTTTTAAAAAATGTGAAGCAGTTTGAGTGGACGCAGGGCGATTTCACACAAAAGGAATAACAAGACTTGTTCCATGAATACTAGATATATTTAATAATAAACAAGACAAGCTGTGGTACAGATGTTTACCGTTTTAAGGTTGTTGTTGGAAGGGATCTTCGTGGGTCTCTTCACCGCCTTTTTTAAGTGTCCCTTTCATTAATGAGTCCCAAACGTTTCGTATCTGCTGAAGGCGCCAACTTTTTCACTTCCCCTCGAGATGAGAACGGAGATTCTGCAGTCCCAGCATCCAAAGGCATTTCGCATGCTTTGGTCCAGGCAGTCCCTTTGTTAGTACGTCAACTGCCATGTCCTCGGTCATGTCGATCTGTACTCGACCTTCACAAGTCCATTTTCAACACTTCTCTGATGAAGTGATGGCGCTCATCTATGTGCTTCGTTCTTCGGTGGTAAATGGGGTTTTCCTATAACTTTCGTGACCCATTGTTGTCGTTGAATATTTTTACTTTAGCTAATTTCTCAAAACCGAGTTCCGCAAGGAATCGCTGAAGGTATATGGCCTCCTTAGCGGCTTCGGTGAGAGCCAAATACTCAGCCTCAGTTGATGATAGGGCCACCGTTCTCTGCTTTCTTGATTCCCAGGAAATCGGACAGCCGCTCAGGATAAAAGCATACCCTGTATAGGATCTCCTGTCGTTCGAACAGTTCCCCCAATCTGCATTCACGCATCCAACAAAACTTCCAGATGATTTCTCGAATCGTAGACCAATGTCCGCCGTTCCCTTCAAGTATCGCAGAACGCGTTTTGCCGCGATCCAGTGAGTTCTGTCGTGGCAGAGTAGGGAACACTCCTCAAATTTACTTTAACTAGAAAAACGCTTAAGTCCCGCCGCGTTGATGGATGAGCTTTTTTGAGTTTTTAGTTTGCGTAGGACCACATTTCCTTTGCAAGTGCTTTTTGAATGCATTGTAGGTGATTGTTGTCAAATTTCTATTGTTACTTGTTTATTGTTATTATAAACGTAAAAAGACTCATATTAAAACCTTTATTCTATGGATTCTGACTAACTTTTCAAACTTTTTCTTTCAAAAAGCAATACACCACCATAACCCACACAGCACTCGACATGTTATGAACGTTTCTACAAGATACTTTTCTAATATTCAAAATATTGTCAAAATATCCCGTTACATTTAGAACATATTTAAGAAATATTTAAATGTCCGTGGTCTGAACATCAGCACAACCTCTTCAGATAATCATAAAATAACTTTGTGGGAAGATGTTGAATATCGATGTAGTCACTGACAATATTCTGTTTTCCATTTTTGGATGTACATTTTTGGTTCACACAATATCAAATATTATATTTGCTGTATGTTCACATACCTGCTCAGCTAAACCAGTGTGGTGGCCTGCCAGTTATACACACCAGTACTGTTCACTTACATCAGTGAACTATAAGCACTTGGGGTGTTTACACTCACAAAGCTTAACTGGCACATATCACATAATGTGTGTTTGTGGCTTAGTTGTTTAGAACACGTGGAATATATCAATACAATTTTGTCCGTCACACGCTGCAACGCGAATAATCGAAGTGAGGTTAGGTGAGCCTAGTTAGGCTAAACGTTTCTTGCTAGATCTTGCCTATATCCGGCTAGAAAAGCAATTTTGTAATCCAAGATTTGAGATTGACACAATATTCACTCACTCTTCTCAGCGGTATTAAAACCCTTCTGCATTATCAACCTTATTTATGTTAAACACAACGGCAACACGTACAAGTCTTCCTCTCCCGACGACTGATCGTCGAATGAGAACAGACAGGACGGGACTAGCTACCCCACGCCACAAAAACCGTTGAGATTTCAAATGTTAAAACAAGAATATTCTATCGACATTGAATAGATATTTAATGAAAACAAAGAAAATTTAAAGTACTGAACGTCCCGACGAATGTTGTACTAACGTGTATACAACATCAATATCTAGACATTAGCACGAGCACTAAAAATGAACATTCATACAATATTGAGTGCTTTGTGGGAACCGTAATGTCCAAGTAAAATATGAACGTTGTAGCCCCACCCGTTTGGTCAGAATCGGCCCAAATGTCACGAAAATATCGCACTTAAAATCGAAAAAAAATCGTAAAAGTACGATATTCATGAGAAATATTTCTTCGATTGTACCCAAAAACGTAGCAAGTCTAAGTTCAGAGATTTCAAAGGTCCCCTCAAATTTTCATCAATATCGCATATGCCGTTTGCCCGGTAGAGAGCGAACAAAGAGACAGAAAAAAGAAGAAAAAAAACTTTGGAGCTAAATTTTTTAAGGGGTCAGTGAAATTGAAGTCTTCGCTTCGCTCATCCAAATATATTCATAATGTTGTTACTTAAAAAATACGATTACCATAAAAATCCGTCGAAAAATGTTTTTTCTTGGTTTTATGAGGGTATGAATATTCGTGTTTAAATTCCGCGCGTAATCAGGCCTAGCTGACTGTGGCGTTACAGATATGTATCACTTCGTTCGTCTGCCGGTAGGGATTCCACCGCCTAGCAAATTCATTGGTTCCGAAAAAATTCCTAGCAAAATCCTAGCAAAGGTCCAAGGTCTTGGTTACCATGGAAACCCGAGTCAATAAAGAAGGTTCCCTGGTTTAGAGTCGGTAATCAGCCCATGGATCAAACAAAGTACAATGTTGAATAAACAAATTTGCAGATAAGTAAGATATTATTCATTGACAATGCATATTATGATATGTATATATTTTTATATTAAACATTATCATTATAAGGTGTAGGCTCATGCCTCAGGCAAACTATTAGTATATATTAAATTGCTTGACATGGATTTGCCTAAATTCAGTTCAACTTCCAGGTTCTCTAGTCCACTGAATTTCCTAGCAGACATTTGGGGAACCTCCGGCGAGCATGTGATGCAGCGCGCGCGTGGAGATCTATTCAACTATTACATTCTTATGACGTCACGCAATGTCTGAAGCGTTTTAGTCCCGCTTCCCACAAGCCATTTTAAAACCTTCATCAATACGCCAAAAATCGTTAGTTTTTAAAAATAAATTTATCAAATTCCAACTCGCAACCTTCTCGTGGTTTGGTCCGTGATTAGGGGAGTTTTTCTCCCTGAAACTAATGGTGAGCTCTGGGTCGTCGTCGGGGACTTTCCCCTTCCCTTTGACTACCTCCCCGACGGCGACGACAAAGACAATACGGACGGATGATGACACAGACGGAGACGATCACGACGTGGGGGAACCCCTACCCTCCCCATACGCTTGTGGCTGGTTCTGACCAGCACTCCCTCCCTTCGTCTCGATTAGCCAAGTTGCATAAATATGAGACGTTAAGCAATATCCAATCAATCAAATCAAATCAATCATAATTGTGAGTATTTCTTATTATATTTTATGTTAATTACAATTAGGTCTCATAATAGAGTTGAGGAGCATTCCCTATTGTATTGGCTTAGATAGCTGACCGCGTGGGCTATGTCAGGTCTAGAGCAAACAGCCAAATACATCAGTGCCCTTATTAGTTCTCTGTACGGCAGTTTCTCTTCCTCGGGTTAAGACTTCTCTTCGTTCCTCTTCAGGTTCGTGCCAAGGTCCAACGGCGTATATACGGGTTTCGACCCCGACATTCCGTAACGTTCTAGGATATCGTTTATGTATCCTCGCTTGTTCAGGATTCATTTAATGTCTCTGACGAATTCTTTTCTGAGAAAGTATTTCACTTCTCCGAGATTTTTGAACTCAAACATCTTCGATAGATAATCAAAAACTTCGGCAATTACTTTCTCGTTTCGGGATGCGACTAACGTGTCATCCACGTATACCATAACGATCAGGGTGTCTTCCCCTTGCACGGAGAAAAATGTGCAAGAGTCGGCAGCAGATTGCTTAAACCCAAACTTCGTAAGTTGTTTGGTCAATGCTGCATGCCAGCAACTTCCGGCCTGACGCAAACCATCAAGCGCCTTATTTAAGGCTATTGTACTACCTCTGGCCGATAATTTGAAAGTCGAAGAAACATGTCTGAAAAGTTTGCTGAATGAAAGAAGGCCTTTAAAATAACAGAAAAAAAATTGAGAATTTTTTGGGGTGGGACATAACCTCACTTTTGGAAATTAGATTTAGATTTTTTGACAAAAGTGTAGCATACAAGACTCGTTCAAAATTAACTTTTGAGAATCGGTTTTCTGGCCATAGTTTCTACACACCTTTAGCTATAACTTGACTATAGCTAAAATAGTTTTCTGAAAATAACAGTTGGTGTACGAATTTTTTTGTCAAACGGTACAAAACTCGTATTTGTACCGTTTCACAAAAAAAATTCGTCCACCAACTGTTATTTTCAGAAAACTATTTTAGCTATAGTCAAGTTATAGCTAAAGGTGTGTAGAAACAATGTCCAGAAAACCGATTCTCAAAATTTAATTTTGAACGAGTCTTGTATGCTACATTTTTGTCAAAAAATCTAAATATAATTTCCAAAAGTGAGGTTATGTCCCGCCCAAAAAAATTCACAATTTTTTTTTCTGTTATTTTAAAGGCCTTTTTTCATTCAGCAAACTTTTCAGACATGTTTCTTCGACTTTCAAATTATCGGCCAGAGGTAGTACAAAAGCCTTAAGAGACATACCTTGATTCCATCCCTTAGTTGCTTTCTTTCCAGTTCCGCTGTTCATCGATTCCGTATGGGATATTTTCTCTAGTATTTCTTCAGTGAGCCCATATACCTCCATGTATATCTTCTCTTTGAGCACGCCATTCAGGTACGCGGTCGTGACATCAAACTGATTAATCTTCATCCCATGCTGTGCAGCTAGAGCCATCATCATACGTACAGAACTGATACGCGCCACCGGCGCAAAAGTCTCGTCGAAATCCACAGCTGGACGCTGTGCAAAGCCCTTAGCGACTATCATAGCTTTTCTTCGGTCGATATTCCCATCCTGATCGTTTTTGTTTCTCAGGACTACTGGACCCACGATTACCTTGCGATCCGATGGACGTTCCACCAGCTTCCAAGTATCTTTCTTGATAATCGATTTCTGCTCGGATGCTATGGCTTTACGCCACTCGTCCCCGTTCGAATCGTCTATCGCTTCTTGGAATGGAACTTCGGCTACACCGGCATATTCCAAGTCTTCTTCCGCATAATTGGCCGGTTGGTCGATTTTCTCGGGTCTTCCCCTGAGACCGTTCATGAGTCTTCCGGTCGGCCGCGGCCTCTTCTAGGTTTAGGCCTTGAGCCAGAGGAAAAAAATGGCTCACTTGAGGTGAATAAACGTGGCATACATCGTTGGATTCCTCACATCCTACAGAAAATTAATCAAGATGGTACTTTGTCAATATCGGAAGGGAAAATAGCGTCGCGACGCCTTAAAGTCTGGCGACGTCCAAATTTCGCTCACGCACATTACTTTACATTAACTAGGTTGAAATGTTATTGGTTTAAGTTTATGACATGATTTCTTTTGCATTTTACTAGTGTTGGATATATATTTCATTTAAAGTAACACACATTTAAATATCTTGCAGATAAGTAGTCTGTTTCATGAAAAAATAGACCTTTATAACAAGATTTTCAACAATTGCCGAACTTTGGATACCCCTAAAACCTACATTTATGATTTTTTTTTTGAGAACTCTTTTTTTGTGGATTTAAAGCATCAATGTTAATATAAATATGTATGGTATTCATAAATTAACTGAATATTGATAGCTTTTCGACGCCTCGAAGTCAAGCGATGTACATATTTCGCTAACGCACATTCGTCTACACTAACTGAATAAAATCGTTAATGATTGCAAAAAAATTTAAAAAATTGATTACTGTTTACTCGTGTAAGCTATTATATTTAATTAAAATTAACAAGAAGTTAAATATCTACGAAAAAAGTAGTCTGTTTCATGAAAAAATAGACCTTTCCGACAGGATTTTTAACAATTGTTGTACTTTCGATCTTCATCATCCGACTCGTTCTCTTCGATCGGAAACTCAACAATCTTCCGAACTGGGAAGTTGGTTTTCTCCGACATAAAATCCTCGTACAATTTGTAAGATGGGAACGTTACTGACATAGTAAATTCCACGTATCGCGTTACGTCGATTTTTCTATCTTCGGGCACCCATACTCTGTATGCTTTCGACTACTTCGAATAACCGACGAATACACCTTTCTTCGAGCGTGGCTCGAACTTGCTCCGAGCTGGTTCCTGAATCAAAGTGAAGACTTCGCAGCCGAATTCATGGAAGTTATTCACGTCCGGTGCTTCTTTAGTCCACTTCTCGAAAGGAGTTTTGCCACTTATGCTCCAAGAAGGACAACTGTCTCTGATGTAATTTGCCGTGTTAATCGCTTCGCCCCAAAACGACGGTGACAGTCTGGATTGAGTCTATATCAAAACCCCGAAAGTGCAAAACGCCGAAAATTCCTCTGGATTGTATCAGTAGGCACCTCGCCATTTCCACGAGCGTACGGTTTTCCTTTCCGCAACTCCGTTACTCATGTGTCCCGGTTTATGCGTAACCATTAACTTCCTCCGATGCCGTTCGTCTTGTAGTCTTCAAAAGCGATACTTCGGTATTCTGTGCCATTGTCTGATTGAAGATAGGTACATTATTTTATTACCAGTATATGTCCTGACGTAAGCTTTGAATTCCTTGAATGATCCAGAACTTCACTTTTCTTCTAGAGCATTCTCACTTCACATCAGCGAGAGCAGTCGTCGATGAACGTGACAAAATAACTTGCCTTTCCGTTCGATTCAACGCGCATTGGTCCACAAATATCGTAGTGGATAATTTCCAGCAATTCCGTGTTCCTGTCCGAATTCCGAAAAAAGATTACATAATGTTCACAAAATAGCTGCTAACTAGACTCAGTCAGCCAGGTTGGAACGACCTTCAAAATAGGCACGTGATCAACTCAGCACAATCAATGCAGTAAACTAAAAATGCTAACATGCAATGGCCACCTGATTTTGGAGCACTGGAAGTACTTTGACAGCTGAATTATTAGGCCATATTATAGACGTTGTTGTTTTAATTGAAGTGGGATTATAGATCCCTACACCTTAACTACTTCATCTGGCTTATGGGTCTTATGGTTAGCGTCTCTGCTTTTAATGCAGAAGGTCCAGGGTTCGATTCCAGCCATAGTCAGAAGTTTGGTTTGCAAATCCATCATTTGATGACAACGCTTTCTCTTGTTGGGCTTCTCCTTCATCATGGATTGCAATAGTGCTGTGAGTGTGTGTGTGGTTGCTTTAGTTATTGGGGAAAAATCATCACCAGTTTCTATTACCACGTCACGAACACTATCTTTACCTGTTAAAAGAGAAAGAATATTACTACAAATAATTAGCTAATATAAAACGTATTTTATTTGTTATCAATGTAGATCATTGGTGGATGAAATGTACCCCCCAAATACAAAAATTGGTAAAATAATTGCAGCCAAGCTCTTCTTCTAACCATTTTCGTGGTAAAAAAAGTAAAAATTTTAAACTCAAAATCACAAAAAAAATTACTTCGACATTGAATTTGGTTCATTTCGAGAACTCTAAAAAGTAAATAGCCAAGTAATTCTCGTATGTTTTTGAGTTAAATATGTTACTTTTTTTACCACGAAAATGGTTGGCTTGGCGCTCGTCAACAGGCGAAAAAATCTAACTTCTTTTCAATGCGAAAGTAGGGAGAAAGAATTAAATGCTTGGCTCAACTTCTATAATCTCACAGCATTAACAGCCGAAGACTTTGGAAGGAGAGCTTGGCTGCCATTTTTTTTTCAATTTTTTGTATTTGGGGGGGGGGGATATCACATATTTTTGTTGTTTGTTTCATATCAAGGCGTGAAATACGTGAAAAGATGGATACAGTGCCTTTATAAAACAGATTGTCTAGAAACAAAAGCTACCATCTTTGTTTTTGTTTACAATCTGTAATTGGCAATATACAATGTTTTAATTAAATTTCCTACGGTCAATGTCGTCTTGGGTTTTTGTGTGAATGAATGACCGGACTATAGCACATTGACGCATAGTTTGAATCAGCAATTAAAATATACAAATTGTATAAAATACGACCTAACGTTTTTCCCAAAGTTAAGGGTGGTAGAGAATAGTGGGAGTGAAATATTGCTTGCCTCTCGGTGGAATATTTTTCATATTATTATGTACCATCATGCCAAATTTCATGCTGATAACTCATTAGGTGCATTCATGGTGAATGCTGGAAATCAAGGTAAAAATAATATAAACTAAAAGTGATGGGGGTTGAAAAAATGTGGATAAGGAAAAAAGAATAGGCCGTTTTGTTTAAATTACACTAAAACATAATTTAATTAACTCATTTGAATAAAAAAATAAATAAGCCTAGAGCTATGAATTATTCCAATTTTAGGGGATTATTTGGGGGATGTTGGGGGTGGAATATCGCTTGCCTTTCGGCGGATTATTTTTCATATTATTATGTACCGTCATGCCAAATTTAATGATATAACTCATAAGTTGCCTTCATAGAGAATGCTTGAAATCAAGGTAAAAATAATATAAACTATTAGGGATGGGGGTTGACAAAATGTGGTTTATACAATGAGAAAAGGCCGATTGGGTTAAAACACATTAGAACATAATTTGAATAAATCGTTTGAATAAAAATTCAATTTTGGGTTAGAGTTATGAATTATTCCAGTTATAGGGGATGATTTAGGGGGTGTTGGGGGTGGAATATTGCTTACCTCTCGGCGGAAGTATGTGAGTCTAAGGTACATCTAAGTGTGGTCCAAGTTCTATAGTTCTAAGATGTACCGTTTTCTCTGTAGGCTCTTAATCCGCTTTTACACACACAAACAAACAAACAAACAAAAAACCAAAAAATAAAAAAGTGACTATTTTTTTCCGGCAGAGTCAAATGGAAACGCTCGCGATGCGAAATGGCCGCTGAAAAGTGTCAAAAGGTCATTCAAAGTTGTGTAAATTCCTCTCTATAATTAAAATGTATTATTAAGCGAGCGAAGCGAGCGTTTCCATTTGACTCTGCAGTAAAAAATAGTGATTTTGTTTTGTCTCGCCATAACGTTCGACCGGAGGCTAGGATCGAGTTGAAATTTGGACCATCCGCAAGCTTCGATCTGGATTGAATGCCATTAGTTTTTTTTGCAAAATCGTTAAAAAAGTTAAAAAGTTACATTAAAGTTAATCGAAAGTTTTTTTTAAAACTAAACGGCGACAAAATCTGAGGTGGCCAAATCATTTAGAATGTCCGTCTGGTCACGAATATGTTTATTTTATTTTGATCCGATAAGTAGTGTAGATGGAAATTACATTTTAACAAAAGTAACGTTACCATGGCAACGAGTTTGTATGTCTCGCCATAACGTTCGAACGGAGGCTCGGATCGAGTTAAAATTTGGACCATCCGCAAGCTTCGATCTGGATTGAATGCCATTTTGTGGCAAAATCGTTCAAAAAGTTAAAAGTTACACTTTAAACGAAAGTTTTTTTAAAACAAAACGGCGACAAAATCTGAGGAGGCTTAATCATTTAGAATGTCCGTCCGGTCACGAATATGTTTATTTTATTTTGATCCGATAAGTAGTGTAGATGGAAATTACATTTTAACAAAAGTAACGTTACCATGGCAACGAGTTTGTATGTCTCGCCATAACGTTCGAACGGAGGCTCGGATCGAGTTAAAATTTGGACCATCCGCAAGCTTCGTTCTGGATTGAATGCCATTAGTTTTGTGGCAAAATCGTTGAAAAAGTTACAAAGTAACTTTAAAGTTAATCAAAAGTTTTTTTTTTCAAACTAAATGGCGACAAAATCTGAGGTGGTCAAGTCATTTAAAATGTCCGTCCGGTCACGAATATGTTAATTTTATTTTGATCCGATAAGTAGTGTAGATGGAAATTACATTTTAACAAAAGTAACGTTACCATGGCAACGAAAAGTCGCGCGAGGTTGCTGGCCACTTTGCACTACCACCTAGAGGTAATTAAAATCCCCCCAAAATACAAAAATTTGTAAAAAAAAAAAAAAAAAAAACGGCAGCCAAGGGCCAAGCTCTCCTTCCAAAGTCTTCGGCTGTGAATGCTGTGAGATATAGAAGTTGAGACAAGCATTTCATTCTTTCTCCCTAGTTTCGTATTGAAAAGAAGTAAGATCATTTCGCCTGTTGACGAGCGCCAAGCCAACCATTTTCGTGGTGAAAAAAGTAAAAATTTTAAACTCAAAATCATAAAAAATTACTTGGCAATTGATTTTGGTACGAGGACTCTAAAAAGTCAATGGCCAAGTAATTTTTTTATGATGAGAATGAGATGAGATGATGAGAAAGAATGAAATGCTTGGCTCAACTTCTATATCTCACAGCATTCACAGCCGAAGACTTTGGAAGGAGAGCTTGGCTGCCGTTTTTTTTTTTTTTTTACAAATTTTTGCATTTTGGGGGGATATCACATCTTTTTGTTGTTTCTTTCATATCAAGGCTTAAAATATGTGAAAAACGTGTACAGGTGGATACAGTGCCTTTAAAACAGATTGTCTAGAAACAAAAGCTACCATCTTTTTTTTGTTTACAATCTGTAGGCCTAGTTGGCAATATTCAATGTTTTTATTAAATTTAATATGGTTAATGTCGTCTTGGGTTTTTGTGTGAATGATTTGTTGACCGGACTAATAATAATAATTCTTTATTTCATTTTGATCGTGTACATGGTACAGATATGCACTGCTCCGAAGAGAGTGTGAAATAGTAGATATTCTTATACACAGATATACTTTATATAGGTATCTATTCTAGGTAGAGCATACTTAAAATACTTATAATAATTATAATTCAGTCTAGAACAAAAGTTAATAACATAAAAGGGTAAGTTTAAGTTGACAAAACATTATACTGACAAGCATATTAACATACCCAAGGCATAGTGCAGGGTGCTGACATAATAAAAGACTGTTTATTAGTTTAGTTTTGTTGGTCATTCTGATTTACAAATTCATCAATAGAATAAAAACACTTGTCAAGCAGAAATGATTTTAATCTAGCCTTAAAAATTATGTGCCTGCTTGTATTTATGAGTTTGATGTCTGCTGGTAATTTGTTATAGAGGGCTGAGCATAGAGCCAATGGTCCTTTGGTAAACTTGGATGTGCTGAAAGAGTCGATATGAATGTTGATTTGCGAGCGTGTGCCATGGTGATGAATTTGTGAATTGCGGGGAAACCATTCAGGATTATTGTGAACAAAGATTACACAGATTTGAATAAGGATACATGAAGAGTCAGTATTTAGGATTTCTACACAATATTCTTACAGGATTTTCTCCTATTGGCTCAACCATGATTCTGATGCTCGCTTTTGGAAACGCAAAGAACCGAAAGAAGGTGTGCTTGATGAGGCGCCCCAGAATCATGGTTCCTATGATAATCCGAGTGGATATGAGCGTAATATACCGCTAGCTGTTCAAGCTGAATTTACAATTTGTTCAGCTTTAAGCATGAGTCAACGACTTCTCAATTGGACGAACTTTTTCCATCGGAGAGACCAATCCAGAGTTGTTTGTGATGGCTAGGACCTAAATTCACTAACCGAGCAGCAATGCTTTTTGGAGTTTGCATTGACGTATTAGAGGGCTTGAGTTTACTGGAGAGTGTGGATAATGAAAGTTTAATATTAATATTTAATAATACATTGACGCATAATTTTAATCAGCAATTAAAATATTAAAAATTGTTGGATGTGCGTAGCGAGCGTAGCGAGCGAAGCGAAGATTCCATTCTACTACACTGGAGAAAAAAATCCGGAATGTTTTTTTTCCTTTTTTTTGTATTTTTGTGTGTCTGTGAACACTATTCCGGCTAAATCGATACTCCGATTGCGATAAAATTTTATGGAGACCTTCGAAATCTCTTAACTTAGAACTGCACTGTAGGAAAAATCGATCAAAAAATTATTTCTCTTGAAAATCGCAATTTTACGATTTTTTTTGTTTTTCTTTTTTGTTTTTGTTTGTATTTTTGTGTGTTTGTTAACACGATTTCGGCTAAACCAATACTCCAATTGCGATGAAATTTTCTGGAGACCTTTGAAATCTTTAAACTTAGAACTTCCACCTTTTTAAACGCAATCGAAAAATTATTTCTCATGAAAATCGCAATTTTACGATTTTTTTTCGTTTTTCTTGTTTTTTCTGTTTATATTTTTGTGTGTTTGTTAACACGATTCTGGCTAGACCGATAATCCGATTGCGATGAAATTGTATGGAGACCTTTGAAATCTCTGAACTTAGAACTGCACCGTAGGAAAAATTGATCAAAAAATTATTACTCTTGAAAATCGCAATTTTTACGATTTTTTCGTTTTTCTTTTTTTTTTTGTTTTTGTTTGTATTTTGTGTGTGTTTGTTAACACGATTTCGCTAAACCGATATCCAATTGCGATGAAATTTTCTGAGACTTTGAAATCTTTGAACTAGAATGCCCCTTTTTGAGGCAATCGAAAAATATTCTTATGAAAATCGCATTTACGATTTTTTTTCGATTTTTTTTTTTCTTTTGATTTTGTGTGTTGTTAAAACGATTCCAGCAAACCAAACTCAGATGTGAGAAATTTTCTGGAGACTTCGAAATCTTGAACTTAGATTGAATTTTTGGGTACAATCGAAGAAATATTTCTCATGAATATCGCACTTTTACGATTTTTTTTCGATTTTTTTGTTTTTTCTTTTTGTATTTTTGTGTGTTTGTTAACACGATTCCAGCTAAACCAATAGACCGAGAGCCAGTGACAGTTTCTATTGCCTCATAAGGTACATATGTTTGGACCATTGGAGTAGAAGTGGAAATTCAAGTCATTTTCAAAAATGCGCGTCTTACGAGTCAACGTGGGGGCGTTTACCCGTCAGACGCCCCCAAAGTGGGCCCCAAAAAGGGTCAAATCTGCCCCTATTAAGTATACATGACTAAAACATACAAAACTTTATAAAATAAGTTAGCCCAAAAAAGAATATAACTTGTACAAAGAGCTGCGTTGGGCTGTTGACCCGTCAGATGCCCCCAAAGTGGGCCCCAAAAAAAGTCAACTCTGCCCTCATGAGGCATACATGATTTAAACATACGTCATGTTGTATAAAAAGTTACCAGGAAAACGAATATCATTCGTCGGACGAGCTGCGTTGGGGCTTTGACCCGTTAGGTAAAACCCAAAGTGGGCCCCCAAAAAAGTCAAATCTGCCCTCATAAGGTAAACATGATTCAAACACACGTCATTTTATAGAAAAAATTACCAGGAAAACGAATATTACTCGTCAGACGAGCTGCGTTGGGTCTTTGACCCGTTAAGTAACCCCCGAAGGGGCCCTTAAAAAAGGTTTGATTTTGTCCCCATAGGGTAAACATAATTCAAACATACGTCTTTTTATGGAGTCAGTTACCAAGAAATCGAATATCACTTGTCAGATGGGTTGCGTCTTGCGTTGGGGCTTTGACCCGTTAGGTTACCTCCAAAGTGGGCCCCCAAAGATGTCAAATCTGCCTTTAAGACTGTTTGCCAAGCTCGGGCCAACTTTTTTACAATGTTAAATGCCCACGTTAAAGCATGCTTGATCATTAAATCCCTCTAATTTCACATACAGAACGTATCGCTTTTTACCTTTAATTTTCAGCCAAAAAATCTGTATTTTTGGGAGGCTGTTCAGAAAGGATGAGCGTATGTCGCTATGTAAGCACATTTTGAGATTTCAAATAATTATCTCGTACACAAAATCGGTAAATTTCTACAAATTAACAGTGTTGTCATATTTACGGTCATTTAATAAGAAAAGTGAGCAATATTTGAAAAATGTGCCTAGATACCCCCTATTACACATTGTTACTTAACATTTTGTTGCAAAGCACAACCCGATAGGACCACCGATAGAGTTTCCAAGTGATCCAGAGTCCAGACTTTACCTCTGCGCTCTGCGTCAAAGCCTGGTTTTCTCGAGCTTGCCCCAGAGCATGGCTCTGCTAATCGCAAAAGGCGATTCAAGAGAAAAAGTCCACCTCGCAAACATCAGCTAGTAAGATGGGTAGTATATTACTCCCCGAATCTAGAGACGAGCTCTGGCAATCGTCGTCGGGGACCTTGCCCCCTTCCCTTGACTAGTTCTCCGACGACGATGACAATGACATAATGAACGATGACAAAGACGATGACGACCGCGACGTGAGAGACCCCCTTACCTCCCCTTACCTGTGGCTGGTTCTGACCAGCATGGGCCCCTCCCCCCCCCCCTAGGTTAGAGTGGTGTTATGACCTAACGGTTGACACGTCCTTTATCCAAATAATCCAAAAAGTCTTAAGGTATACATAATTGAAACATTCGGCATTCTATAGTAAAAGTGACCATGAAAAAGAATATTACTCATCATTATTTCATCATTTTTGGTATTTATGTAGGCCAATGACGCTGTTAAATTGGTTCCATAGACAGAAATTAAAAAAAATGCCATTATGTATAATATATAGAGATGTTAAATACAGACCAAGATGGTTCCTCTATGATCTGTCCCCTTCGTCACTTGATGAGATTATGCAATGCTATTTAGAAGGAGAGAATTTCGATGAGGATGATGTTGACATAGATGTTTCGGAAGCAGCGTACAGTGATGACGAATGTGATTACAGTTTTAATTTTTTCACAATTTATTTATTCTAATGCTCAATTGTCTTTAATGAAAAGTATTTGCATGTTTCAACGCATGTAAAAGATTATTACGTATGTTATGATATGATGATGATGCTTACTAATAAAATGTTAAAGCGTACAAGCGTACAGTGATTACGAATGTGGTAAAAAGTTTGATATTTGAAGTTAATTATACCAAACCAATTTATATATCCTAATCTTCAATTAAATTGTAACTTATAAACACTATTTGCATGATTTAACACATAAAAAATTCTTACTTATGATATGATGATGATTACTTCTGAAGATTACTATGATAAAAAGTTCAAACATACTGTGATAACGAATGTATGGAAGTTTTGATGTTTGGAGTTAATTATGACTTACCAATTTATATATTCTAACCCTCAATTGTTTGTAACTTATAAAAACTATTTACATGATTCAACACATATTAAAGATTATTGCTTAATAGGTTATCATATGATGATAATTACTTACGTAACTTCTGATGACTATGATCTCATTACTTATTTCATAAAAGTAAATGATTGTCAATGATTATCTTGTATCGTTATACAATATGCAAAAGTTTAAGCTAATCTGTGATTTAAAAGTCAGAAACCGTCATAGTATCATGCAACAAGTAGTAAATTAAACACAACTCTTCATTGGTTAAAAAAATAAAATTACAACACTCTTTACAGTTTACACCCTAACATACTATGCATACACCATTATTATTTAAATAATTACCATAAGACGAAGTATAACATGTCTTCCTGATTTATTCATCGATCTATATCCCCAAAAAATAAAAAAGTGGTTGTTGCAGGGCTCAATGACCCAAAATATGCATAAACATCATGACTTCATATTATCGCCACGAATCCGATTAAATCCAACATATAATTTCGTAAGTATTCGAGACGAAACATTTTTTAACATTTTTTTTTTGAGGGGGGGGGAGGAGGGGGAAGTGGCGGGTAAGGGCATAACACAGCCAGTCTGACAAGTGATATTCTTTTCCGAGGTAAATTTTTCTATAAAATGCCGTATTTGATATGATCATTTTTAGGGCCCAATTCCGGGGCCGTCTGACGGGTCAAAGTCGCAACGCAGATCGTCTGACGACTAATATTAGTCCTCCTGGTAATTTTACCTTTAAAATGACGTATGTTTGAATCATTTGAACTTTTTTGGGCCCACTTCGGGGGCGTTGACGGATCAAAGCCCCAACGCAGCCCGTCTGACGAGTGATATTCGTTTTCCTGGGAACTGGCTAAAAAAATGACGTAGCCTATGTTTGAATTATGTATATCCTACGGGGGCAGATTTGACCATTTTGGGGGACCACTTTGGGGGTTATCTAACGGGTCAAAGCCCCAACGCAGCTCGTCTGGCGAATGATATTCGTTTTCCTGGTAACTTTTTATACAACATGACGTATGTTTAAATCATGTATACCTATTGAGGGCAGATTTGACTTTTTTTGGGGGGCCCACTTTGGGGGCGTCTGACGGGTCAACGGCCCAACGCAGCTCCTTGCACGAGTGATATTCTTTTTTGGGCTAACTTATTTTATGAATTTTCGTATGTTTTAATCATGTATACTTAATAGGGGCAGATTTGACCCTTTTTGGGGCCCACTTTGGGGGCGTCTGACGGGTAAACGCCCCCACGTTGACTCGTAAGACGCGCATTTTTGAAAATGACTTGAATTTCCGCTACTACTCCAATGGTCCAAACATATGTACCTTATGAGGCAATAGTCACTGTCACTGGCTCTCCGTCTACAATACTCAGATTGTGATGAAATTTTCTGGAGACCTTCGAAATCTTTAAACTTAGACCTGCCACTTTTTTGGGTACAATCAAAGAAATATTTCTCATGAATATCGCACTTTTACGATTTTTTTCGATTTTTAATGCGATATTTTCGTGACATTTAGGCCGATTCTGACAAACGGGTGGGGCTACAACGTTCATATTTCACATGGACATTAAGGTAATGGTGATGTATTGCTTTTTGAAAGAAAAAGTTGAAAAAGTTAGCCAGAATCCATATAAATAAAGATTTTATTATGAGTTTTTTTTAGGTTTATAATAACAATTAACAAGTAACAATAGAAACTTGACAACAATCACCTACAATGCATACAAAAAGCACTTGCAAAGGAAAAGTGGTAATACAAAAACTAAAAACTTACAAAAACGCTCATCCATCAACGTGGCGGGACTAAAGCGTTGACCTAGTAATAAATACAACATAACGTTTTTCCCAAAGTAAAGAGTGGTAGTGAACAGTGGGGGTGAAATATCGCTTGTCTCCTGGCGGATTTTTTTTGTTTCATATTATTATGTACCACCATGCCAAATTTCATGCTGATAACTCATTCGGTACCTTTATGGTGATTGCTGGAAATCAAGGTAAAAATAAAATAAACTATTAGGGATGGGTTTGAAAAAGTGTTGTTTAGGAAATGAGAATAGGGAGAATATTGGGTTAAAACACATTAAAACATCATTTTCTAATTTGAATAAAAATACAATTTTGGGTTAGAGCTATGAATTATTCCAATTTTAGGGGATGATTTAGGGGATGTTGGGGGTGAAATATCGCTTGCATCGCGACAAATTATTTTTCATATTAGTATGTAACATCATGCCAAATTCCATGCTGATAACTCATTTGGTGCCTTCATGGTGAATGCTGAAAATCAAGGTAAAAATAATATAAACTATAAGGGATGGGGGTTGAAAAAATGTGGTTGGAAATGAGAATAGGCCGATTGGGTGAAAACACAAACACATTAAAACATAATTTTAATAACCATCTAATTTGAACAAAACATCAATTTTAGATTAGAGTTATTAATTATTCCAATTTAAGGGGGTGTTGAGGGTGGAATATTGCTTGCCTATCGGCGGATGATTTTTCATAATATTATGTACCATAATGTTAAATTTCATGATTATAACTCATAAGGTGCCTTCGTGGTGAATGCTGGAAATCAAGATAAAAATAATATAAACTATTAGGGATGGGGGTTGAAAAAATGTGATAAAGGAAATGAGAATAGGCCGATTGGGTTAAAGCACATTAAAACATAATTTAATAACTTGAATAAAAATTCAATTTTGGTTTAGGGTATTCCAATTTTAGGGGATGATTTAGGGGGTGTTGAGGGTGGAATATCGCTTGCCTCTCGGAGGATTATTTTTCATATTATTGGATGAGCGTAGATAGCGAAGCGAAGATTCCATTTCACTACACTGGAGAAAAAAATCCGGAATGTTTTTTTTTTTTTTGTATTTTTGTGTGTTTGTTAACACGATTCCGGCTAAACCGATTCTCCGATTGCGATGAAATTTTATGGAGGTCTTCGAAATCTACTGCCACGTTTTTGAGCGCAATCGGGAAATTTTTTCTTATAAAAAACGCAATTTTACGATTTTTTTCGATTTTTTAAAAATTTCTTCGACTTATAACACCTACACGCTTTATCCGATTGTAATGATTTTTTCACAGAACCTTAATTTTATGAATTTAGATATTCGTGTGAAATTTGAGCGTAATCAAAAATTATTTTCTCATGAAAATCGAAATTTTACGGTTTTTTTCTTTTTTAAAACAATTCTTTGACTTATAACACCTACATGCTTTATCCTATTGTAATGATTTTTTCACAGAACCTTAATTTCATCAATTTATATACTCGTGTTAAATTTGAGCGCAATCGAATAATTATTTCTTATGAAAATTGCAATTTTACGATTTTTTTTATTTTTTTAAAATTACGATTTATTAAAAAAGTTAAGTAAATTTTTTATTTTATTTTATTTAATTTAAAAAAATCTTCGACTAAGCAATAATTTTTTCACAGAACAACAGAAAATCCGCGTTACACATGGCAGCTCAATGCACCAATTACGCTCATCCAACAACGCGGCGGGACTTAAGCGTTTTCCTAGTTATGTACCATAATGACAAATTTCATGATTCAGCAAGCGAAGCGAGCGTCTCCACTTGACTCTTATGGCTCGAATGTCTGTTCTTTTTTTCTTTTTTTCTGTTACTGCTTCGATACAGGTCGCACCGTTTCTCTGATCGACCTGAAATTTTGCACACATGTACATACCAACTATGCGGGTTGCTGTATAGTTTTGTGGCAAAATCGTTTAAAAAGTTAAAAAGTTACATTAAAGTTAATCGAAAGTTTTTTTTTTCAAACTAAACGGCGACAAAATCTGAGGTTGCCAAATCATTAAGAATGTCCGTCCGGTCACGAATATGTTAATTTTATTTCGATCCGATACGTATTGTAGATGGAAATTACATTATAACAAAGTACCGTTACCATGGCAACGGAAAGTCGCGCAGCTTTTTTGGCTCATGATAGCGGTCGAACGGAGGCTTGGATCGAGTTGAAATTTTGACCATCCGCAAGCTTCGTTCCAGATTGAATGCCATTAGTTTTGTGGCAAAATCGTTCAAAAAGTTATAAAGTTACATTAAAGTTAATCTAAAGTTTTTTTAAAAAACTGAACGGCGACAAAATCTGAGGTAGCCAAATCATTTAGAATGTCCGTCCGGTCACGAATATGTTAATTTTATTTTGATCGGATAAGTAGTGTTGATGGAAATAACATTTTAACAAAAGTAACGTTACCATGGCAACGAAAAGTCGCACGAGAATTCTGGTCACTATGCACTGCCACCTAGAAGTAATCAAGAGTGAAAATAGTTTTCCCAAAGAAATGATGTCAAGTTCCTCTAGATTGCGGTGGATTTTATCCATTCTCTCCTATTTTACAAATTTTCAGCTAAATCGGTCAAGACCTTCAAGACTTATTGGTATGTAACTTTATGGGAATGTCGTACTCGGGTCGTGTTGCACGTACCGGTGCTCGCTCAACAACGCGTCCAACTGAGCGTTTTCCCCCAACTCATTAGGTGCCTTCGTGGTGAATGCTAGAAATCAAGATAAAAATAATATAAACTTGACAAAATGTGGTTTATATAATGAAAATATGCCGATTGGGTTAAAACACATTTATAAATAATTTTAATAACAAATTTAAATAAAAAGTCAATTTAAGGTTAAAACTATGAATTATTCCAATTTTAGGGGATTATTTAGGGGGTGTTGGGGGTGGAATATCGCTTGCCTCTCGACGAATGATTTTTCATAGTAGTATGTAGCATCATGCCAAATTTCATGCTGATAACTCATTAGGTGCCTTCATGGTGAATACTGGAAATCAAGGTAAAAATAATATAAATTATTAGGGATGGGGGTTGAAAAAATGTGATAAAGGAAATGAGAATAGGCCGATTGGGTTAAAGCACATTAAAACATAATTTAAAAACTTGAATAAAAATTCAATTTTGGTTTAGAGTTATCAATTATTCCAATTTTAGGGGATGATTTAGGGGGTGTTGGGGGTGGAATATCGCTTGCCTCTCGGCTAATTATTTTTCATATTAGTATGTACCATCATGCCAAATTTTAATGCTGATAACTCATTAAGGTGCATTCATGGTGAATGCTGGAAATCAAGGTTAAAATAATATAAACTATAAGGGATGGGGGTTGAAAAAATGTGGTTTAGGAAATGAGAATAGGCCGATTGGGTTAAAACACATTAAAACATAATTTTAATAACTAATTTGAATAAAACATCAATTTTAGATAAGAGCTATGAATTATTCCAGTTTTAGGGGGTGTTGGGGGTGGAATATCGCTCTAATTGACTCTCGGCGGATTATTTTTCATATTATTATGTACCATCATGTAAAATTTCATGATGATAACTCATTAGGTGCCTTCGTGGTGAATGCTCGAAATCAAGGTAAAAATAATATAAACTATTAGGTATGGGGGTTGACAAAATGTGTTTTATATAATGAAAATAGACCGATTGGATTAAAACACATAAGAACATAATTTTAATAACTTATTTGACTAAAAATTCAATTTTGGGTTAGAGTTATGAATTATTTTAATTTTAGGGGATGAGTTAGGGGGTGTTGGGGGTGGAATCTTGCTTGTATTTCGGCGGAAGTTTGTGAGTCTGAGGTACATCTAAGTGTGGTCCAAGTTTCATAGTTCTAAGATGTACCGTTTTCTCTGTAGGCTCTTATGCCTCTCTGGCAGAATCCACTACCCCCCCCCCCCAACCAACCAACCAGCCAGCCGGACGATTATCGTCGATATTTACGCACTTTTTTAAACACAGAACGGGTTATCGGATCGGGCTGATTTTTTTTTGGAATGTCATGGACGACATATCAGGTCATATACCGAGTTTCAAGATTGTAAATCTTTCGGGACGGCGTGTGCAGATAGCTGAAAAGCCCCCAACTCGGGTAGGAGTAAACAGGGTCGAGTTAGTCATCGCCTTCTAGCAGTCGCGTGCGCTTGGCTGCGGGCGAACGACCGTCGCCCTAGATACTATCGAGGAAGCAGTGTATTATTTGTTACCAAAGTTAGTTAGTTTTCCTAAAGAAATGATGTTAAGGTCCTCTAGATGGCGGTGGATTTTATCCACAAAGTAAAGGTTTACCCACGGGTTTACCCGAATACCTTGCCAATAATTGGATGAGCGAAGCGAAGACTTCAATTTCACTGACCCCCTAAAAAATTTAGCTCGTGTGTTTTTTTTTTGTTTTTTTTTTGTGTCTGTTCGCCCTCTATACCGCGCAAACGGCATATGTGATCTTGATAAAAATTTGAGGGGACTTTCGTTTTCTCTGAACTTAAAAGTGTATTGTTTTTGGGTACAATCGAAGAAATATTTCTTATGAATATCGTACTTTTTCGATTTTTTTCGATTTTTAGTGCGATTTTTTCGTCACATTTGGGCCGATTCTGACCAAACGGGTGGGCGTACAACGTTCATATTTCACATGGGCATTAATATTATGGTAACGTAGTACCTTTTGAAAGAAAAAAATGAAAATGTTAGCTAGAATCCATAGAAATAAAGGTTTTAATATTAGTTTTTCAATTTTTAGTGCGATATTTTCGTCACATTTGTGCCGATTCTGACCAAACGGGTGGGGCTACAACGTTCAGATTTCACATGGACATTAAGGTTATGGTGATGTAGTACCTTTTGAAAGAAAAAGTTGAAAAAGTTAACCAGAATCCATAGAAATAAAGGTTTTAATATGTGTTTTTTGAGGTTTATAATAACAATCATCAAGTAACTATAGAAACTTGTTAAAAAAAAGCACAAAAAGCACTTGCAAAGGAAAAGTGGTCCTACGCAAACAAAAAACCTACAAAAAAAGCTCATCCATCAACGCGGCGGGACTTAGGCGTTTTCCTAGCAAATAATATTGGGAACATGGCCCCGTGGACAGCGAACGTCGCAAATTTTAAAATTTAAAAAAATGTGCAATGTGGGTCTAGCTATAGCACGTGCTCGCTTATCAACGCGTCCAACTAAACATTTCCTAGTTCTTAAAATTCCATTAAAAGTAATTGTTATTTAATTACAACAATATTATAAAAAATTAAAGTTTTTAAACTGGTCACTGTTAAAAATGGCATAATATGCTGTATGTGGCCAATTCATGAATAAAAATACAAATTACAATATAGCGAAATAATGTCCATTTTATAGAACAAATTGTGATACAACTGTAAGAAAATGCATCATCAGAGGTTTTGTAATAAAAATATTGAAAATAACTGGCTACGACGCGTTCTTGGTTTAATTAAACTATTAATTTAAATTTAAATTAATTTCCCAAATTTTGAGCTCCAAAATTTCAAAAGGGTTATTGTCACGTTTTTATCATTTGAAAGAAATTTCTCATTGGAGGGAAAATTTTCGCCCTTTAAATTTTAATTTCTTTTTAAATTTTCATTTCATTTCATTCTTTATTAAACAGTTTCGTACATGTAAAAATATACCCCCCTCCTGAGAGAAAGGGAGGGGAAAAAATTTAGCACAGTAATTAAAATTGGGGAATAAAAAATTAGAAATACAAAAAATTTTTTTAAGAAAAAATTAAAAAGAAAAAGATAAGAAAACTACAAAGTTATGTGAGGGCCCAAAAAGGGAAAGGGGCCCAAAAAATGTTTTAATTTTAAATTTTCAATTTTTGGGGGAAATTAAGGGAAATTTCCCCGGGAAAAAAAAAGTTTCTGAATGAAGTTTTAAATTTTTAATTCTAAATGTTTTTTGGAGTATCTTTTTTTGATGGATTGTGGAAAATTTTTGAAAATTTTTTAAACACAGGGGTGGTTTGGGAACTTTTTTTTTAAATAGTGATGGTTGAAAGTAGGAATAAATATGTTAGAGTTAGAAAACGCTTTTTAATGAGAGTGGTTTTTGATTCGTTAAAACTTTCAGGATGAGGGGTTTTCAAAGGGGAAAAGCTGAAAAAATTAATTCGGATGAAAAGGGAAAATATATGAAGTTAGTGAAATGTGCCCCTTACATGTGCCCCGATATACCGGCGTTTAAATTCTCACCGCCCTTTTTTGTATTTTTAATTTTCTTTTTAGCAGATTTTAGATCCCCCCAAAATAGAACTGATATAAAGAAAATTGACTGAAGGGTAGAATAATACCATGAGTAAGTAAAAGGGCTCAAAAGAATTTTACCCTTTCCCAAAGCATGAAAAAACCCACTTAGCGGGACGTGGTGCCAATGTCGGATATGTGGAAGCCAGTAAAGGGGGACTCACTCCGTAAGCCCAAAATTTTTTTCCCAGTAGGTTGCCTTCCCTATACTTTTCCTTTCCAAAACCAAATAAGGGTTTTTCGATGCATTATTATAAAAATTTAAAAAAATTTGTTTTTATCGTTTGGATAGCCATTCTATTTAGATTTAAACAGAAATTAGGGAATTTGTGAAAACTTGAGAATTTCCCGCTAAATGTTAGCAACATTGAATTTACATTATGGGGTATGAGGGGGATTTTAAATGTAAATCAGCTAAAAGGTGGAAAGTTTTACAATGCCGGGAAAATTTTTCCATATTAAGAATTTGGGGAAGACGTTATTTTAAAAAAAAAGAGGGCCAAGGTAGGTTTTTGGGGGGACCCACTATTTTATTTGGGAGGGGGGTCAGTATTAAAGGGAATGTGTAAAATTTCGATGATTTTATTTTCCCCGTTTTTTTTCGGTTATTTAAAAATGACTTTATCAAACGGGTTGCAGGGCCGTAAGGCCTAAGGAATTTAGTGTTTTGAGGAAATTCCATGATCTTGTATAAAAAGTTTTGGGCCTCAATAAAAAAACCCCCAAATTTGGCTTAATCTCCCCCTTGTCTAAACCCAAGTAAAGCGATGGAGGATTAAAAAAAATAGCTGTGTCGTAGTTTTTCCCAGAACGGAACCCATGCTGACTGTCTCTAGTTTTGATTTTATTGAGAAGGAGGAAATCGATTGTCTTACGAGTTCAAATTTTTTTGAAAACAAAGGGGGAAAACCGAGATTGGGCGTATTTATCAAAATATTCTTTTTCCTTTTTTTTTGAAAGGGGGACGATTTTTTGATTGTTTAAAAATTGGGGGGAAAGGGCCAGTTTCGAAGGGAAATTTTTTAAAATTTTTGGGAAAGGGCCAATGCAATTTTTTAAAATTGTTTTCCACTGGGATGGCACTAGGTTGCATTTTTTCCGCACGAGTACTTAGGAGAATTTCTTCATTGGGTTTGCAAATTTTGTAGGATTTTTTGGGATAAAAAAAGAATGATTTGTTGGGTCTCAATATATCAGACAAAATTAGGAGTTTTAAAAAAAAGGTGTAGCAAAATTTTTTTTAAAAAACACTTTGAATCTTTTAGCAACCTAAAAAGGTTTACCCGACCCTTTTTCCCAAAAAACCGAAATTTGCCATGTTTAAGGTGAAGTAGAGGATGATGTCTCTGATCTAAATAATGTTCCGGGATGCCCTAGATTTTTTTTTTGGAAGAAAAAATAATGCTATTTTTTAAAATTTTCTTTTGGCTATTTTAATTTTTCTAGAGTGAAGTTTTTTTAAACGATTGAAATTTGCCTTTATGAAAAAGGTAAAGGGGTTTTCTCTTCCCTTAGTCCCATGTAGGTTCCTGATTCGGAAATTGCTAAACGAATCTCAGTTTTTAATCCTTTTCTTTGATTTGGGGGGGTTTTAAATAGTATTACATCTTTTTAACGGAAAAGGGGTTTGTTAAAGAGTTTCCCACATTTTGAAAGGGGGAAATGATCAAACCTCTTTGACAGAAATATTTTTGAGAAAACCCAGACCCTCATCTTGAAGGATTTTCAAGGAATTTTAAAAAGATTTTTTTCCCTTTAAAATTTTCGTTTTAGAGCAGTTTGGACCACTCCAGTTTATTGAAGTTTCCAAATTTTTAAGGAAAGTGCAAAATGGTCTGAAAAACCGATTCTACTCGTAAATTTTCCCCCTTTTGAAGGTGTCCAAAATTTGAACGTGGTGAATATATTGTCTATAAGATTAGTTTTTAAAGGGGTTTCTAGTTTTGGGGAAGTAAAAATACTGACGCTTTTAAACCCAAAAAGGAGTTTAGAATGCCCTTGGTAAAAAAACGTATTTTTTGATGGTTTAAAAAAGGATCAATATTGAAGTCACCCCCGGGACCACTAACTCTGCTTTGGGATGAATTTTTGGAAACCCCTCGGATAGAGTTGCTTCTAGTTTGTCAAAAAATTTGTGAGTTTGCTAGTAAGGGGGGTCTTAAAAACTAAAGAGGATGATCCTTCTATATTAACTCCTCTCCAAAAGATTCCGGGACACTCAAACATTTTTAAAGGGCAATTATAATAAATTTGCCGGGAATAAGGATAGTATGAACCCATGTTTTTGCAAATTTGCCCCCCGCCAAATGGGGGGTTTCCCCAGAAAAATGCGGGAAGTTAGTAATGGGGAATTAAAATTTTTTAGGGGCTTCCGAGGCAGAAAACCCAGTTTTCCCAAAATACGAAAAAGCCCTGGCGACTGAATATCAAGGAACATTTCTACTTCATCAATTTTATTTTTATAGATCAAAATGTTAAGGCATTATGCTGGGGAAAGTCCCTTTTTGTGATTTTTACATGCTGAGTATTGTTTTGGGTCAGTTTTTTTTGGGATCAGTTTTTGGGAAAATTTGGGTTTTTTGAGTTTAGAATGTTTTGGGGTTACGGAGGGAGTTATGGGGTTTTGAGCCCTTTTTTGGATTAATTAAAAAATTTTGGGAAAGGGGTATGTTTTTTATTTTTTTTTTGATAATCGGGGGAAAGGGTTTACGTGATGGCATTATCTTTTTTTTTTTAGGGGGAAGTCAAAATAGGAGTCATTTGTTGTTTGGTCTCCCTGGGGTTTTGCCCTACATCGGCGGGGTTTGATTTTTGTGTCTTTTCCCCCGGGGGGCTGAACTGCATTTTGGGGTAGATTCTGGGCTGGGAGGGCGGGTCAAAACCCAGCAGCAGGGCCCTTTTGGAAACCAGGGGCTTTTTTTCCCAAACTGAAGAAAACCTTTGTAGAGTGGGATGGAAGCTTTAAGACGATGTTTTCTGATACCTGGCCCATTCTTAAATTTGGGTACCCGGGTGTCATAGAAAAATAGGACTGGTAAAACGGGAACGTTGTGCCTGCAGCTTTTGGTTTGGGCTCAGACATCATGGTATCCCCTGGGGTTTGGTTTTAGAGACGATTTTGCGATAGGGGGGGGGCGCCTTTTTTTTCTAGGTTAAACCGAAGGTTCCTTGGTACCCATCAGGTTAAAGGAGAGTTTGGTTTTGCGGGTGGATCGGGCTGCATCTTTTGAGGGGAATTTTTCAGTGGTTTTTTTCAGTGGCGGGTTTGCGGGTGGAAGGGCCGCCTGTCTGTGGTGAAAATTTCCTCAATCATGTTTTTGGGATTTTGGGAACTGCCCGAGTTGTTATTTTAATCCGTCAATGGAGATGTGGCGTCATTTTTAACCACATGGCTGATTGGATATACTCCCTCCAAGTTTTCGGCTTTCCCCCTTTTTGATAGCCTCGTTGGCTTTTGAAATTTAATTTGTTTTTTAATATCGTTCTATGGGAATTTGCTAATGTATACGAAATTCCCTTTGGGGAAAACTATTTTTCCGCTGATTTTATTAACTGGTACCCCTGATCCAATATTCTTTTGGGTTTTCCCATCTTATAAAGAAAATTCATACCACATTTGAAGAATAAACTGTCGCAATTTTGGTGGGGGGACAGGGTTTGGGAGATGGACTTATAAAGGGTTGGGAATTTGGGAAAAACCTGCATAAATTTCTTGTGTGTAGGGGCTTTTGGGGTTTTGGGCTTGAGGAATTTGCCCCCAAACAACAGGGAATCCATTATCCACTATTTTAAAGGGACTTTTTTAATGGTTGATGAAGGGTTGGTTTGGGAATCTTTGGCCTAAGCATTTTCTGCGTGAGAGGGTTAAAAAGGTTAAGGATGGGTATCGATTTGTTTGGTTTTTTTTGGGGAAGGCCCCAAAAGGGGTTTTAAAGGGGTGGTCTATTTTTTGGAGTTCCTAAAAAAGCCTGCCCGGCCCCTGGGGGTTGAGGGCCCTTGGGATGTTGGCAAATTGTTGTTTTTTGGGGTTTCATTTGGCGGGGAGACTTCTTCCAGGTCATCCTGGCACCGGGATATGACATGGAGACTGTGTAGGATCATTTGGAATTTTCTATTGCGGAGATGACTCGAATTGGAGGCTCCGCCGTTTGGAATGGCCCCTTTTTGGGGGACAAAGTGGTCACGGGGGGCTTTAGCCCGCGTTGGAGAAGTAAAAAAGGGCCCACGGGCGGGGGGGGGCCCCAAAAAAGGTTTTTCCAACTCTATAAATTATGGGGGTTGTGTGCTGCTTCGTGGGATACTCAATAGGCCTGGGGGTGATGCCTTAAAATTCTACTGGTGTGGCCGTAGTGATCCCCTCAGTGTTAGGCCCAGGCGGGCCCTCTAAAACGGAGAGGGTTGGAACACTTTTGGGGGAAATGGCTGACCTGGCCGTATTTTTTGTGGTCCCGCTGACTTGGTTGGGGGTTATGGTAAAAGGGCGTCAGCATTCGAATAAAAGGGGGTTTGCTAAATTTACTGGGGACTTTCAGGCTTTGGGAAAGGGGATTTTCGAAAATTGCAAAAGGTGAAATAAAAACTAGGATTTGGGTGTGTTTTCTTGAAGATTTTTTTCAATTTTTTTTTTGACTAAGGGCCCCAGTACATTCGATGGGGGGGCCAAAGCCTATCCGGGCATGGCTATAGGGGAAATTTGTGAAAAAAGTTGAAAAAACGCTCGTTTTCCGTAGGGGCTTCTGTAGGTCATGCCCCTTTTGGGGGTTTGGGGTGAGATTTTACTTTCGTTATCTGAAAATTTAAACCCAGCCCTTCCCTTTTTGGGGAAAGAGTTGCCACCTCCCCAAACCCTTTTTATGCGGGTTTTCGATTTCCTCGACTTGGCCAAATCTAGCTTTGATGCTTCCCGGGCCAATCCCCCTGTGATACTTAGACCCGCCGCCACCATGGGCAAGGGGGATGGTTTTGGGGGTTGGGAAAAAATGCTACCATCCATTTCCATTTACCTTTGGGCCTGCGGAGGGGGGAGTGCTTTTTGGGGGTGTTTTGGGGGAAAATTGGCCGGGACATGAGTCGGGATAAAGGGAATAAAGTGGGGGATTCAGGGTTCAAGTTTTTTGTTGCTGTTGTTTTTGGGGGGACGGGTGGGGAATTTGGGGGGGGAATGGGTCTGGTCGCCAGCTCAAAGGGTTTACGATTTTTCAGAAACCATAGTAAAAAGGGTTGTTCCTTTCTTGCTGGGGGGTAAAGGCCCCCCTTCGATAGTTTACTAGGGAGAACCAGGAGTTCGTCTCGGGCATAGGGCAGCTTGCAAGGGTTTGGGGGAAGAGATGAATGGGTGATACTTTGGTGAAAAAGAAAATCGGAAATAAATGGAGGACCATGTTTAAAAATAACAAATGAGTGGACTGTAAAAGAAGGCCCTGGGTTTAAACGATCCACGGACACAAAAAACACCCCACTTTGAAGGCAAAAACACAAATAAAAACCGGGATTTATTAATAAATTATCGAAAGTTTTAAAAAGGAAAAACCTAGACCTAAAGAAGGCCCAGCAGTAAGTAATTTCAGTCTGATGTAAAAAATTTTTGAAACCCAAAAAAATACATCCCCTTTTTAACAAACCCAAAAAATTGTACAAAAATAAGGATGGCGGTGAGCTAACCAAAGAAATTAAAATGCACAAAAAGTACCGGAAAGGGTGTGAACAACAAGGCATTTCAAGTGTTTTTCATAAACATCTGGGGCCCCAAAAAAAGAATATTTTTTTAAGAAAAAAAAGGGGGCATTGAAAAAATTTTTAAATTGGAAGTGGGGACAATTTTACTATTGGGCGTTTTAATGTTTCCCCGGAAGGGCTTTATTGGACCACTCGAACCCTTTTCCCTCGTCGCCAGGAGTAGACGGTGATTACAGCAACTTCCAAATGGGGAGGAATAGGTTTTCTTTCCCTTTACCCGGGCCACTGGGGGCCCTTTTAGAAATTTGGAATACAACTAGACCATTCTGTCCCTTTTTTTGCAAAGAGTGGGGATAAACATTGACCATTTCCCCGATGAGCTCATGGAGTGTTGAATTGCTTCCAAACTATTTAAAGTAGATTGAGTTGTCAGTAAAGGTTTGGGGTTTTGGTTTTAGCCCCTGTTGCCTCGCCGATTTAAAATGACCTGGACTAAGATAAATATTCATTAAGACCTTGTTAAGGGAATAAGTGGGGTGAGTTTAAGCAAGCTTCAAAACTGTGTAAGAAAGTTACCATTTTTCAAAAGTGGGAGCTATTTCCAAATTCCCTTTTGAGGAAAGGGAAATTTTAAAGATTTAACGGCGCCTCCCATAAAAACCCCCGAAGGGGGAAAGGGGGAGTTTGAAAAAAAAATTACAATTATCGCAAGCTATTTTTGGGGTTTTTTTAGAGTATCTTGATGTAACTTCGATTTTTAAAAACTTGTTAAAGGGCAACAAGCTGGGGATTGGGGACCAAAAAAAGTTTGATCCGTTGTCGCTATAAAAGTTTGAACATTTACCTCGCCGTGTGGGGAATCGTTTTAAACAGCAATGAATCCCGGTAGTCATATCCTGACTAAATTAAAGGGGCGGCCTTTGTAGCTAGACACACAAAAAAAGCGAAAAGTATGCCTTCAATTTAAATTTTCTACGTGTAGATCCTTTTTTTACGAAAAAAGGTTCCCCGTAAACGACTCCTGTGTTTTGAAAGGGGCGAGCTGGTTTTTATTCTAGGAGCTGGAAAGGGTTTTCCCCTGAGTTGGGTGGGGTTACAGATGTCCCTTTAATTTGTAGCACGGCAAACACTGAAAGCAATGTCGATCTCAGGGTCGTCTTATGGATGGGTTTTCCCCCAAAGTTTTCGAAGTGATGACGTCAAAATTTTTGCTGAAGCATGTAAAGTGTAAATGGTTTTATTCATAATTTAGCTTTTTTGTGGATGATGCTGTGGTGGATTATGGTTTGATGTTTTTACTCAAAAGGCAAATAAGGGGTTTTTGGGGTCTACCCCCTAATTTAAAATGCCTTCACTTTTCCAAAAAAGGGTAAGATTTTTTATGGTTTCTTTTGTTTTTTGAACTTCCTTTGATGCTAACAAAGCTTTGGGTGTCTGACGCATAAACTTTCCCTTTTCGCTATTTTGATGCATACTTTAATGGGTTTTTTCAAAACCCCTGCGGCAGATAGTACGGAGTAGTTTCTCCGCAAGGGTTGCGAGCGTTTTTAGCAAAAAAAAAACAGGTGCCGTTAACGTTGTAGTTTTATTATTTTTTTAGAATTTTCAGATAATGCCCTCTTTTTGCTTGGTGGCGTGATGTGGGAACCGTCGCCTTTTGTTTTCCCCATGTCTTTAATTTTAAAATTTTACGCACTTTGGAAAAAATGGCCCCAAAAATGAAACTGTGACAACCATTGTGGGGCCGTGCCACCATAACCACAATGGCAAGGGGTTTCTGCAGGAAATTCCCCTTGATACAAAGGGCTGCTGGATTTTGTGCTGATGCGACGTGTTGCCCCTTTTTCATTTGCATTTATTTTTTTTATTTTCCCCGTGACTCTGTTTTCAAAGAAAGTTTTTCCCTTTGTGTGGAGGAAACCCTTTATCCCTGCAAAAACTATTGGGAGAGTCCCGTTCCGGGGAAAAAAAAAACCCAAAGTCAAAACGTAGAGATTTTCCCCCTGGGTTTTTTTAAAAATTTTGGGGAGGGAGAAAAGGGAAAAGCATTTAATTTTCCAAACGTGGAAACGAAATTCTTTTCAAAGGTCGCCCCTTTTACTTTGAAACCCAAATAAATGGGTTTTTCAGTTTTTACCTTCTGTTTATTGGGTCGGAGATATAAAGCAACTCCGAAAACCCTTTTGGGAAACACGGGAATCCGTGAAAGGGAAAGTCCAAAAAGAATTTTCCCGTGACTAGAATAGTCTTGGGAAACCTTTTTGGTGCTTATGGTAGGAAGTTGATTGGGAGTACTTTCCCAAAGATTTTTCAGGGGGGGGGTAAAAAAATCTCCCAGTCTAGCTTTTTTAGCCAAAGGTGCTGTAGAAAAAATCTTTCGGTTTTAAAGCAATGGGACTTTTTAATCCCAGGGGGATCGAAAATAGTAGATACGGCGATAGACTTTCCCTTTGGGAGAGTTAGTAATTGCTTTTGGCTGGGGGAGTCGAAAATCGATCATTATTGAAAGTGTCAGAAAAGGGGGGGCCATAACAACCTAGATTTTTTACAACTAAACTTGTTTCCCAAATGGAGGGGGAAAAATTATTTCACGATCTTCTTCTGGAACAGCCCCCCAAAAGAGCCAAAGGTTTTTAACACCCCTTTTCGTATTTGGGAAAACCCCCCACTGGAAAACCCGAGATCGCAAAAACTTGCTGGAGTTGTAGAGCATCTTCAATTATCTGAAAAAACCCGATTAAAACATCGTTAGGTAGAAATCGTTTTTTTAAAAAAAAAAATGCGGGTGGGGTATCTTTCAGCTTCCAGGTCTGCTAAATGATGTAGCATTTGTGTAGCTAGAAAAGGTGCCCGTTTTTTTGCCCTAGTTACTGTCTTAAAATTTGGGATTTCCCGAACGGGTTTATCCAGGTCCCCCTATAATATGCCCTTGTAAGTTACAATTTGCTAGGGTGGGTTCGATTTGTCAAATTTAGCAATGTCGGCCCGTGGGAAAGCTATTAGATGTTTCTGAACCTAAGATAAATTTAGCATATATCGTCTTGTGATTGTGGGACCCGGGTTTCAATAAATGTTTATTGACTGTCCCGTGCTGGATTTTTGCTGACCCCTCGAAAAAAAACAGTTTTGAGTAGTAGTAATTTCCTTTATACTGCATGAAAGTGGGAGGTGTAGCACTTACAATGTGTCGAAAAGCTTGTCGACTCTTGCATTTTGTCCCAAATTTCCAAAGATATTCTCGTAGAAAAGAATTTTATTCTTTTGGCATTTATATTCGCCCCCTTTAAACGACGTTTAACTGCTGCCCGTTTGTCCCCAGGGGCTTGGAATTTTGGGGGAAACACCCAGTTCCCTTTCCCGTTTTCCTTAAGCGGGGGGGACGAACAATGAACCCCTTTGGAGTTACGGTTGGGATTTTTTAAGAAATGTTTTCACATTTTTTTTCTTCTTTTTTGGGGATAATTTTGGGGGTTTTTTCTATTTTCCCAAAACGCCCTTAGTTATGAAACAAAAGGTTTCATTATAATGAATAAACTGTGGGGGGGTAGGGGAGGGGTGATCAGTAGTCGAAACTGGGATCCCCTTCCCCGATGATCCAAACCAAACTTTTGTATCTTGAAGTGTGGGGGAAAAACCCCGGACGAGATAGTGAAATTTTGTGGAAAATCGTAGTAAAGTTTTTGGGCCATCACAGTTCGACTTCACCTGGTTTATCGAATTTGGAAACTTTTAGTTGAATATACGAGGAAGTTCCAAGTCTGTAGTCAAACGGAGACGAAAGGTTTGGCTGCCCTTTATTTTTTTGGGAGAATAAAACTTCAAAAAGTGTAATATAAACAGTTTAACCCTAGAAATTTTACTGATATGTTGACACTGGCGTAGTTTTTTCGATTTTGTGTTTTTAACACCTTTTATGGGGGTTTTTGATTGACTTCCTTTTTTAATTTAAGTTTATTAGCTTTGTTTAAGTGTGAGAATTATGTTGGGGTTGCTGGGAAACCAGTAATGCTCGACATTTGATTAAGTTACGAAATTTTTCCTGAAAGTATACCCGAGCTGTGGCCAATAATACTTGTTGAATAGGCTTTTTTCTTGTAAAAAACAGTAAGTACCGGGATTCGTATTATTTCCGGTGAATAGTACTAGGATGGCCTGGGATCTTTAAATCGGGGAAATAACGTGCCGGGGTTTGAACCCCACTTGCAGTAGCTCGACTTTGCAAAGAAATTGGCTTGATGATTGGTTTCAAAACAATTTTCACAAACATTTGAGATTTGAAATTTCAAAGCCACCTGTTAAAAAATGGGGAGATTTCGAAATGATTTTTCAATTGTACAAATAAAGGCCTTGTTCCCAAAGCAAACACTTATTGGTTTTGTGGAAAAATAGGTATGCTTAGACGGTAAGTATCTTTAGGGACTTTTTTTATTTTAGTTTGAGAATTGTCAGACTTGGACTGAGAAGCTCGAATGTCTGGCCTCTTGAAAGGAAATCGCATAACCCTTTAAGTAAAGGGAAAAACTCTGAGTCTGCATGTTGTGTTGTTTCAAAATTCCCGCCTGGTGGTATGTCTAATCTGCCAAGGTAAGTTGAATAAGTAAGAGTTCGTGAATTTCAAACTCAGATTGAGAGCCTTGATAGCTTTTTAGATTGCTTGTTACTTCGTTAACTAATTGGCGAAGATCGTGAGCCGTGTTTGCTCGCACATGTGGCAGATCGAGAAGAGCATTGATGTGTTTCTGAGATATTAATTTTTTGTTTTCATATCTTTTTAGAATCAAGTTCCATGCTATGGTAGGGCCTATAGTTAGCAGACGACAAGGACAAATTCTTGATTAAATGTAGTGGATCATTACGTGTAATATATAGCGCTATTTCATGCAAGTAAGTTGGCATACCTGTATAATTTAAAACGTACCATGTACACTCTGCACTCTGGTGGTGAATAAAGGAAGAATAGCAGCATGGGAACTTGACGTCTTATCGGTAACCTTCTTCCTACATTCTTGTCTAGTATTATAGTTACATATTCGTAACGAATACATTACAATTGGCGACGATGGTAAAATACTAATTATGGATAGTAAATCTACCATAAAACCGTTTGATGCGCACGCGGATGCTTCCCTGATCGCCGTCCGGTGGCACAAATGGGTACGTTCCTTAGAACTTTACTTCGAGGCCTCAGGTCTCAATGATTTAAAGCGCCTTTAAAGCGACGCTATTACACCTTGGGGGTGACACATTCAGGAAGTGTGGTTTACTCTGCCAGAATCTGATACGAATTTCGTCTTGGCCAGAAGGTAAGACCATCTTTTCTTTGTGTAAAGACGCACTCACTTCTTACTTTGAACCTCTAAAAAACCACCGATATGAGAGTATGTATTTCGTGCATGGCACAAAGTTCAACTGAAAACGTGTCCGAGTTCTTGTCTAGGCTGAAGGGCCAAAGTTTTAAACGCAACTTCGTAGATGGGGACAGCATGCTTCCGATCAATTAATAGAGAAATGCAGGTCTAATGAACTACGCAGGGCTCTCCTGAAGAAGGGAGATTCCCTCACTCTCATTGAGGCCAAGGAAATTGCAACCCCTGCTCGAGGCACAGAGCGCCAGGCCGGCTGTATCGAGTCTGGAGGTAAGCTAGGCCTAGACACGGCGCACATCGCTGTGTAAAATCTAGCAAGGACAAGGCTAGGCCTAACCTTAAATGCTTTCGGTGTGGATAAGGTACACATTTGGCTAGTAATGAAAAATGCCCGGGCAGGGGACAAGAAGTGCAGGAAATGCAATAAGCTAGGTCATCTAGCTTCGGTCTGTAATAAAAGCAAGTTCTCAGGCCCTAGGCCTATGCAGAGTAGTCCTAATGCTAGGCCCTACAAGAATGCAGTTCGTCAGGTAGACGAGCAGGAGCGGAGTGAGGAGAATTACACATTGGGCCCTAATGAAGATGTATGTGGCATAAATAAACCAACTTCACCCCCTAGCATGCTGCCTGCTCAAGTGGGCGGGGTAACCTTGAACTTCTTTTGATTCGGGTCCCTGCTGCAATGTCTTAGATTCCAAGACATGGAATAAATGAAAGAAAAGGGGATAAAAGGCACTTGTTTAAAGACATCCAGAGTTCTTTTTGCATATGGATCTAAGAATCACTCTCAGTGCTGGGTGAGTTTGAGATGAGATGTGCTAAAAAATAAAACCCTGAAATCCCGGTTTGTAGTAGTGCAGGAACAGGCCAACCCCTGTTAGGGAGAGATACTGCAATCGAGTTAGGGGTACTGCAAGTATTAATACCCCGTATTACACCTGGTATTATAATCCCAATTTTTAGGGTATATTCCAAAGGGTAGGGAAAAATTTTCCGGTTACAAGGTAAAATTTAAAAGTCGATGACGGAGTTACACCAGTAGTACAACCATCTAATGATAAGGTGGAGGCTGTCAAGAACTTCAGGGCTCCAAGGACTAGGGAGGAAGTGAAGAGTCTTCTTGGGCCCAGTGGCTACAATTCTCGTTTTATACAAAACTACTCAACCGTTACTACCCCCTACGATTGCTGCTGCGTCAAAATACCACATTCCATTGGGGACCTGAACAAGAAAACTCATTTGTTACACTTAAAGCACTACTAGCTAGTTCGAAAGCTTTAGGATTTCCTCAACCCAACCCGTGGGGCACGTATAATTGCGGGCGCTAGTCCGGTTGGACTAGGTTGCGTTTTAACACAAACCGACGACAACGGCGAAGAAGTTATCGAGTACGCTAGTCGTTCACTGACTGAAGTTGAAGAAAATTCAGCCAGTTTGAACGTGAAGCCCTAGGCATCGTGTTTTCTTGCGAGCGATTTCACAATTACGTGTACGGAGGAGACGAATTCGTCCTTGTCACAGATCATAAGCCATTAGAGTTCTTATTTCCCCTCGATCGAAACAAATGCGCGAATTGAGCGTTGGGTTATGAAGCTACAAGGATATCGATAACCGGTAGAATATCGTCCAGGATCCACAAACATTGGACTCCTTGTCACGTCTTCTCGCAGCAGTTTCTCCTGCTGCAGGTAACGATTTACATGTGCACTGGGTTCGCAAGCGAGGCTTTGCCAAATCAGTTACAATGGCAGAGATGTCCTCTGCCCTGTTCCAGTGATAGTGAACTATCGCAGCGAAAAATAGTATCCCAACCGATAATTGGAATTCGGAAACTAAGCGTTTTTTAGATCCTTAAAAACCCGAACTTTGTGTACTGGGAATATAATCCTGAGAGGAACCAGGGTTGTTGTTCGAAGAGTCTCCGGATAAGAATACTCGACCTGGCACATGAAGGACACCCGGGTATAGTAAAAATGAAAGCTCGGTTACGCAGTAAGGTTGGTGGCCAGGAGTTGATTCTGAGGCTGAACGATATTGCAAATCCTGTCATGGTTGCCAAATAGTGAGTTCTTACCCCCCCTGACCAATCATAAGGACCAAAAATCCCTAGTGGACCTGGCAGGACCTCGCGATCGATTTCCTAGGACCCTTACCGACTGGCGACTTCATTTTTTTAGTCGTCGACTACTATAGTCGATTTTGTTTAAGCAACCTTTATGAAAAGATTACTTCACACGAGACGATTAATGTCTTGGAATGCATATTTGCACGATACGGTCTTCCGAGACTATCGTTGCGGACAATGGAAGGCAGTTTATTAGCGAAGAATTCGCAATTTCTGTCTTACGAATGGAGTTCATTTACGCCACGTGACTCCATATTGGCCGCAGGCGAATGGTGAAGTTGAACGCCAAAATAGGTCCTCCTCAAACGCCTGCGCATTGCTCACAACAGTGGTGAAGACCTACAACAGGCGTTAAGAACTTACCTGCTGTCGTATCACACAGACACCACACACAACTACTGGTAAAAACGCCCGCTTCTCTAATGTTCAACAGAGAGATTAGAGACAAACTTTCGATTCTACCAAATCCGGATCGTTGGATTCTGAAGTACGCGACAGAGACCAGGAGTGCAAGATGAAGGGCAAGGAGTTGAGCGATTTCACGAGAAGAGGCCGTGGATTCCCAAGTATCTCCAGGGGCCCAGGTACTCGTCAGACAGGAAAAACGGGACAAGCTATCAACCCCTTTCAATCCGACACCTTTCCGCGTCGTGGAAAGACGGGGTCTACAGTCCATATCCAGTCACCAACTGGCGCAGAGTACAAAAGAAACGCATCTTTTGTGAAACCATATATCCAGCCACAGAACACCCACAGATGGATGAAGCAAAAGGGGGTGTCAAAAGATGCTCTAGAAGATACGCCGGGACGAACCGAAAGACCGGCAAGGTTGAAGAAACCGCCGTCATGGCTGAACGATTTTGATCATTGAGTTTATAATGAGTTGGAGATAATTTCATTGTATTACTATCATACCAATTTTAATAATCATTTTTCGAATCTAACCAATTACTTAACTTTTGATTTAGGGTAATATGCATTGCTCTTACCGTAACAATAATCCTTTTCTTTCATTTCTATCACAGGTTTGAACTCTTTTAGGGGAAAAGAGATGTAATATATAGCGCTATTTCATGCAAGTAAGTTGGCATACCTGTATAATTTAAAACGTACCATGTACACTCTGCACTCTGGTGGTGAATAAAGGAAGAATAGCAGCATGGGAACTTGACGTCTTATCGGTAACCTTCTTCCTACATTCTTGTCTAGTATTATAGTTACATATTCGTAACGAATACATTACATTACGTAATGAAGAAAACAGATAATGGCATTTGTGAATGTCCGTAAGAGAAGTATTCTCATGTATGAGCGCGACGTAGGTGTCTTTGAATTGTGACCAAAGACTGTAATCACCTGAGAATTGTGGTAAATTTATACCAGGAAGTTTGATCAGATTGTTGTTATGAGTGCTAAGAAGCGACCCGTTGCCAGAACCATGACTTGATGGTGTATCAATAGGTACCATGGGTGGCGTGAGTATGTCATTAGATTTAGCATAAGCCTCAAAGTATAAAGTTTCAAAATCTGTTCTGTAGGTTTCATGATTCGAATCGTCATTTGTGTCTTCTATTTCAAGACGTGATTGTATTTCCTCGAACTGATCCCAAATAGAAATAAGAGTTTCTGACCTAACTCTGATTGCACTCAGATTTGAGTGGTTATTGACATCGTTTATAAACGTGTGTATGCGTGTAAGCCGAGCTTTGATTATTCCACGACGTTTAATTAAATCACTTCTCTCTTGCGCTTGCATGATGGAAGTTATTGAAGATCAATGAAAGTATAGTAATAGGCTATTATGAAGGTACAGCAGATAGCTTATCTGAATTGTGATGATGTTGCCACTGGAAGACACGCGTCCGCCACTGGGTCTTGAAGATGTCCTGATGACGCCGTACTTCAGCTGCTGCTGGGGCCCGTGAGAAGACTCTTGCTACGTCGGTAGGCCTAGACGTTCAAACTGCGTTGTGAAGTCGCCGACGAAACGATTACTTGCGAAAGCCGATTAAAGTTTTCTACGTGGAACCATGTTGATTGTATACGGCCCGGATGGGACCAAAATGTTGGGGCAAGAGATGAATGGGTGATACATGAAGATGAAAATGAAACTCTGGAGTGAATGGAGGACCATGTTAAAGATAACAAATGAGTGGACTGTAAATGAAGGCCCTGGTTCAGCGTCCACGGACACAATAACACACACTTTGAATGGCAAATCACAAGTAAAAAACACTGTATTATTAATAACTTATCAAAAGTTAACAGAGAATAACACTAGACCATACGAATGGCCGATGCAGTAGTTTTTTCAGTCTGATGATAAACATTGTTGAAAACAAAGAAACATAGCGTTCTTTTAAACACCAAAGAATTGATACAAAAATATAAGGATGGCGGTGAGCAATAAACAATGAATTTAAAAGTGCACAAATAGTACCGGGATGGCTGTGAACAACAAGGCAGTGCACTTGCAAGTGTTGCATAAAACAAAAGGGTGTTCCCAGCATCTTCTTATCTCCTTGTTGAATTGCACCACTATGTCGCCCACACGCAATGTCAGAAACGGAATAAAATTTGATGTATAGACGACAGTAGCTGGGGGAATTATTTTTGCAAGATCTTAATGAGATCGTAAATGTCATTATAGAATTGCGCGCATCTTTTCGCATGTGGTGTTAGTTCCACAATGTAAAAGATCGTGGCAGCACTCGGGTCTTCTGGTCGGGATTCAGCTGGGTTCTTAGGGTTGCGTTCCGTAGAAGCGACCGGTCGACCGGTCGTCTATTATATCGTTCCGTAATCAGATTGGGCGACCACTCGACCCATTGCCGACAAAATTTCCCAAGTACCGTTAATGTTGTGGTCGACCTGGGTCGCGACCAAAACGCCCAACGTTTTGGAGGTGGGCGTAGTGGTGTTTCATTGAAGTAGGGCGCCATTTTTTGAAATATATGTCTTGCTGATGTGTATTTTGCTGTTTTTCTCATACGTAGATCAACTGATTGAGCTGTAAAATCTCGATTGGTATGCTTAGAGAACATGTCAAACATACGTGGAGGTAGGCTTAGGCTTTCGTGTATTTTCTGTGCTTGTTTTTACTAGTAGTCCTAGGACTAAGCTGGTCGAGGTTTGTTCTAAAGCCCTGGCCTAGACCTAGGGCCGAGAGGGCAAAAAATTCAAAAATTTATTTGGCCTAGAGCATACACAGACTACACATTGCCTGGCAGTCGTATTTGTCACAATTAATTAATAGCAGCAATCTCTTGCCGTTTCCCTCGCCATTTTCCCGCTGGCAAAATTCGAACGTTTCTAGTTCGGAAGTGTTCCGTTGAAGGTCGCGACCAAAGCGACCAACGACGAATGACGTCACGACCTATCGACGACCCCTGTGGTCGACCGGTCGCTTCTACGGAACACAGCTTAGTTGATAGGGTTGGATTCCAGGGTTGGTTTCGTATTGGCAGACTTCATTAGGTTTAGGTCTCATGAGACTGCAACCCACAAACATGGAGTCACTGATTACGATGCACCTAGTGGGATGGGGACAGCAATGTTCGTATTACTATTTTTATGATTTTTAGATCTGTTCTTGATTTACTGCTAGTCGCATGGGATAGGCCTGGGGCCAGTTGCCTATGGGCCCTGTTTTGATGGTTGGCCTGTTTTAATTGGAGCAATAAACCTGACTTGTTCTTGTATTTGACTGTGGTCCATCAGGTGGGTAAACCTAGGCCATTTTCTGCGGGCCCGTGTTTTAGATTCCTTTTGTTGTTTGGGGCAGTTACCCCCACATATGTTCTTGTTTATGACTGTGGGTCAGAGGGCTAGGCATAACCATTACCTGCTGGGCCCTGTGTTGAGGTTGGCCTGTTAATTTTTGGAGGGGGAGGTAGACAGTTCTTTTATTTACCTGGGCCTTTTTCGATGGGCTGGGCCTGGCCAGTTTTCCTGTAGGGGCCCCGGTTGTTTGGTTGGCCGAGTTATTGTTGTTGGGGCAGTAGGCCTGGGAAAAACATGGTTTGAGGTTTGAAGGTATTTGGGGCCCTTTTTACATCGCATCGTTACAGTTTTTGATAGATTTGGCTGGGGCTACCCTAATTTTAGGCTGCTGGCTAATGAATTGGTGCTGGTGCTGACGGTGGTGTTCAGGGTTTATGGGGCCTGGCCCAAGTACTCACCCGTAGTCCCCAGGTGCAGTTTGGCTTTGGGCCTAGGGGGGAGGCCTACACTGTCTGGCTAAATTTTGGGTTTTTTGGGGGCCCGCAGTGTTTGAGGGGGAAATCTGTTCCCATCTCGTTTACACCAAAGTGTTTTCTACGATCTTCCTGTTCGTCTCACAATCCGTAACATGATTTTGTTTTAAGGGTGTAGTCTTGAAAAGTGTTTTGGAGCAGGGTAAAACCCCACTGGTGTGTGCGAGGCCCCTTTGTTCCCAAGAGTTTAAGTGGCAAGGCAGATGGGCCAATTTAAAGTCCATTCCCTAGCACCCAGCTTTCTGCACCACATTTTCAGATAATTAAATCGTATTTGTTACAAAATATACATAAATTTACACTTAAAATAACCGCACTAATATGTAGAATAGTCTACAAATAAAATGGGCACTGATTCGCGAAGAAAAACACTTCAAAACTTTATAAATACATCAGCGATTTTGTAAACCGAACTGATGTTTAAAAACAAACAAAAGAGCAAATAATTCAAATCTCGTGGTGTGTTGGTCTACGAAATGTGTACTGCCACTACAAGCATTAACACCGCAAAGTATGTGGAGGGTTTTTTATTCCTTATGCTTCAATATGCATGATATAAGAACGATCGGTACATAGTAACAAAATCAGATTGAATTATTCCATTGCATCTTTATTGCAAATGCAGATGATGGATACACAGATTATGATCATTTCCGGGTTAGGTCGACTACTAATCAAAGTGTGCCAGTACTCTAGGAACTAGATTCATAATACTTTGTATACACATTTAAAAAACGTACAGATATTTAGTTCTTCAGGAACCAATACAAAAAATATTAAATATAAAAGAACAAGCAAGACGTATAGACAAGTAATAATACTAGTACCTTTGGACATGACTGTCAAAATATAAATTACATATTTATATTTATATTTGGAGCAAAGCAGTCACTTGTCTAACACCTTCATTAAAATGTATTTTAATTATTTTGTGGTCTAGATGGTAGTGGTAATGTTACTACAACGCCGCTAGTATCTCTGTTGTTACTTGTCTCCCGTTTTACAGCCTTCTTTCTTGTATTAAGCGAAGCGTTTATTACAGTATTTGGCCTAGGGAAACTTCTGTATCAATTTTTTTTTCAATTTTATTAGGACAAATTGTACATTTTATGTAACAACAACACAATTTTTAGTGTATGTGTTCTTTAGCTAAATAAAAAAAAATGTAACAAATACTAATATAATGAGAAATTGTCATAATATGTAATATATTGTAAATAATAATAATTATTGAAAAGTAATAAAATAAGGTCTCTACCGTGAAATTTGTAATCACTCTTGCAGCTGTTTCAGATATCCACGGCAGTATGCACCCTGTTGTACCAGCTAGCGAGCCGGCAGCAGGAGCAGCAGAAGATACATGAAGAATTGTTGAGAGTTCTACCAGATCCCAACACTTCGATCACAGCACATCATCTTAACAAACTAACACTCCTGAAGGCGTTTATAAAAGGGGTCAAAAAGGTAAAATCGTTATTGGCGGTTTTTTTTTAAAATTTTTTGATTCAGAATCGTCATTATGTGTCTTCTATTCAAGACGTGATTGTATTTCCTCGAACTGATCCCAATAGAAATAGAGTTTCTGACCTGAACTCTGATTGCACTCAAATTTGAGTGTTATTGAACTCGTTTTTATAATACGAGTGTATGCGGGTAAGCCGAGTTTTTGATTATTCCACGACGTTTAATTTAAATCACTTCTCTCTTGCGCTTGCATGATGGAAGTTATTGAAGATCAATGAAGTATAGTAATGAGCCTAGTAAGAAGGTACAGCAGATACGTATCTGAATTGTGGATGATGTTGCCACTGGAAAGACACGCGTCCGCCACTGGGTCTTGAAGATGTTTTCCCCCCCCCCTGGAATGACCGCGTAATTCAGCTGCTGCTGGGCCCGTGAGAAGACTCTTGCTACGTCGGTAGGCCTAGACGTTCAAACTGCTTTGTGAAGTCGCCGACGAAACGATTACTTGCGAAAGCCGATTAAGTTTTCTACGTGGAACATGTGATTGTATACGGGCCCGGATGGGAACCAAAATGTTTGGGGGCAAGAGATGAATGGTGATTACATGAAGATGAAAATGGAAAACTCTGGAGTGAATGGAGACTCATGTTAAGATACCAAATGAGTTGGACTGTAAATGAAGGCCCTGTTCAGCGTCCACGGACGACAATAACACACACTTTGAATGGCGAAATCACAAGTAAAAAACACTGTATTAATTATAACTTATCGAAGTTAACAGAGAATAACACTAGACCATACGAATGGCCGATGCAGGTAATAATTTCAAGTCTGATGATAAACATTGTTGAAAAACAAAGAAACATGCGTTTCTTTTTCACACCAAAGAAATTGAATACAAAAATATAAGGATGGCGGTGAGACAATAAACAATGGAATTAAGTGCACAAAATAGTACCAGGATGGCTGTGAACAACAAGGCGGTGCACTGCAAGTGTTTAGCATAAACACAAGGGTTTACAGCATCTTCTTATCTCCTTGTAGTGGTAGCGGTACGCAAAAATATCTGCACTGTTTTGAACACGGTTGCCACTTTGCACAGTTGTAGGTGGAACCAGAAGTAATTTTTAGGATGTGGAGCACTCAAATTCCCTTCAATTCAAATGGCGCCATTTTCAAAACGATGTTTTCAGATACAAATTCTTTTGATGTTCTATAAATCATGTTTTGGTTATCGTGTTCCGGATAATTTTCCGACTCGAATAGCACAAAATATATGTTAAAAATAAAAATCCAGGTGATAATTCTAGAAGTTTACCATAATATTTAGTATATTTTCAAGAAAATCTTCAATAGATTGGGGTCCGACATAGAACTCTTTAACCTACCCTTGTAAATGCTTCTAACATAAAATTATTATGCTTTAAATGTTTAATTTAAAACCAAAATTCATTTTTTTACTTTTTGGCCAGTCATTGCTGGGCGGCAACAGAGGGTGCTCACAGGTTGGTTAATGAATTATTGTGCTGAGTAATATGGCTCCCTTTTTTAACGCGGTTTTGCACTTGGCTTTCAGTTTGAAGCTGTCCCAAAAGAAAGTATTTTTTTAAAAGATGTTGGAGGCATTTAAAATTCCTTCGAATCCAAGATGGCGGCAATTTTTGGAATGACCTTTTGAACTCAAAATTTTGCTCAACGACTAATAATATCATGTTTTTGTGTCAGTCCATATGATTTGAGCCAGAGAACACGAATTTGACCTCAAAATTAATGATCTTACAGTTTACAAATTCACTACGCTATTATCACAAATCGACTAATTGAGAGGTATTTAGTAGAAGAATATAGGTATTTTAAGATTTTCTGTTTAAAGCAATTTATTACTTCATGCCGCGTTCTTTCACTAATTCACTACATTGCTCTCCTTGGCAGCTCGGCTTGCCTTTGAAATTAAAAGCAGAAACACTGTTTACAAAATCAGTGATGTGTGAAATCTCTGAGTCCTATTGGCAGTTTGCCTTTGTTACCTCGGCGGCAGCTCACCCTTTGCTGAAATCGAAGTGGGACGAAGCCTGAATTTTCGTGCGAAAAGTCATCTAATTCAATTCCCTGTGCTGACATTGCAATGAATAGTTTAGAGAACAAGCTGCTCATACAGTCATCACCCTTTCTTATTTCTTGTGTGCCTCCGACGTAATTTTTAGTTTTAGCCGTGAAGCTCTTTTTTGTTCACTGTCTTTTAGGTTGAAAAGTAGTTATTAAGTTATCAACTATATAGTACCGCTGTCCTTTACAACCTTATACAGATTGATGCCATCATCTACATAGAGTTGAATGTGTCAACAATACCTTCCTTGCTCACTAACACCCGGCTGTTCAATTACTATAAGATCTTCGCTTAATCCAAGAAACGTATTTATACCAAATTCTAGAAAAACTGTCTTTGAGTCGATAACTGCTAATGAATCAATAATAATAATATTGTTAAAATGTAACACTAATAAAGAATCCACTTTATAATTTTAAGTACCTACTTACAATACCCACTATAGTGGGTTATCAATTTGTATATATTTTATCATTATATACTTTATTTATACACATAACTTTATATACTTTGATTGAATACTACATAATTAGTATACACAAGATTCAACATCATTCTGCCATCTAAACCTGAATTGCCACAAAATATTAATGCGGCCCCCACAAGCCTCTCTCATGTTTGGCATTCACCTTCATATTATTATGTTAATCATGTTTGTTTTCTAATGTTATATATTATCTGTATCAATGAAGTGAATAAAAAGCGTGCTAAATCTGATCTGAATCTAAATCTTGAAATCTGAGTCGCAAGTGTCTCCCCTAACATAGTCTGGTATGCTGATTATTGCTCATGTTTGTCGAGAATACTTTGGGGTTTCATCTTGTGCGGGATAAATTCACTGTGTAAACTGCAGACTTTAAGGACCTGCAACGGACCACCTCCAAAGAGCCACTGGATTCTTCTGTTAGGCCTCTACACACGGTCCCGTCACCCTTAATAAGAGCATTATTTTGTTCGGTGTGCGTTATCTAAGGCTACGGGCAAGAATGGTCTGGTAGTCTTGTAGAATTATATAGTTTTCTACTAAAGAACTCCCGGTTTAACGCTGAGAGCTGTGTTTGAGAGCCGCTTCAAGGTCGTTTAATGAATTGTCAATCAGTGAGAGTAATGTGTGTGATCAAAACAAGAAACAAAGGAACTATTGCATTTGGAGAGATTCCTTTGAACCGGTTGCAGCTAACTATACCATTTTTAGAGTTGGCCATTGGACTAAACTTTGCTGCAGCTTGCATGGCCACAACTCAAATGCGCCGCACTCGGGTGTTCTAGTCGCCAGCTCCGTGGTGCGAGAGAGCCAAGCACCCACGAGATAGATTTATGTAGGAGCTTTGCACCCACACAAATCATCACAAATTCATCATCACAAAACGGCAAGTTCTTCTGCGCATCCACACACTAACGGAATTGAATGGTATATATGGCAAGATTTATTTTTCCAAATGTAGACGGTGTAGTTAGGGCTGATTCGAACTACCGCAAGCCCCAGTGGCCACCCACTTAGCGGGGATGTAATATAATCTATCACTCAGTGACTCACTTCTATTTGGTGGTTTTAGCAGTTTTGACTGCACAAAAACTACAATTATTTTGGTATATGATCTCAGCCCCAACTTTTTCTTAAAACGCACCAAACGCACCTCTACAAAGACCTGATTTTTTCACAATTTTCGACTATTGTTGAAGGGCTTCGCTCCCTCGAACCCCCCGTGTATCCCCATATACTACCTCCAGGATAATCATTTCCACCTCCCAGTCAACTACTCGCGAATCCCACGCTCTACCCCATATTTTTTTCTACGTTTGAGCACCCACGTCCGTTCTGAAAAGTTGGCGCCCCTGCAGGTGTTGATGATTTAATTCTAACGGTTGGTAATACAGATTACCAAATTTTGCATGCCTGTTAATGAAGTACTTTGTATGTAGATATCACACTTGGTTGCAAGTAATGACCAAAACGGTCAATTGCGAGACATAAGTCCAAACGCAAAAAATGGAAATGGCCAAAACATGGATGTCATTCTAGAAATAATTAATCACCAAACCGTTTTATTACATGTAACCAAATTAACCTGCTAGTTCACATTGATTTTAATCGTTGATATCCAGTATTCAGAATATGCGGTAAATAATCTGTACACTTGTAATTAAATTCAAAGTTCACACGCAATTGAGTAAATTAAGGAGATTTTACGATTTGTGAATTCCAAATTAATGAATTAATTTATGGAGGTACGCGTAATGGGATCTATAGATGGATTTCTTTTATAAAAGTTCGTGTGAAATATATACGACGTTATTAACCGTTCACTGACCGAAAGAAAGAAAAACATAAAACTGAGTTCTGAGATCTCGTCCTCCGAGCCACACTCAGCGACTCCTCTTAACAACGTCACGAAAAGTAAACACAGGCCAAGTAAACTCCAGTATTGAGTTTAATTCTACAAAATATGTCAGTTTCCTCAATTTTTTGTTATTTTACTTTATATTGGTAGTAATATTTGTATTCTGAGAAGTCACTTACATACGAAATGAACTCCCAACACGAGATGAATTTGAAAAACTGCAAGAATTTTGTTACAGGTCAACATTCCAAAACCGCCCGCCATCCTTGGATTCGCAGTGAATTTTTTATTGCCTCCACACTTAAAAAAACTTTGGTACCAGCTTCAACTGAGCCAGTGCCAACTGAGCTAAAAGAGCAGCATATTAATCCGCACATAATCATTAGCCACCTGTTGAACACCTCTGGTTGCCGCAAGCAATGACTGGCCAATAAGTAAAAAAATGAATTTCTGTTTTAAATTAAACCTTATAATCTATAATTTAATCTGGAACAATTACAGGGGTAGGGTAAGGAGTTTCTACGTCGTACCAATCTACGAAGATTTTCTTGAAAATACTACTAAATACTGTTAAACTTCTAGAATTTCACCAGATTTTTATTTTTGACATTTTTTTCGAGTTATTTCGAGTCTGAATATACGAAAACGTTACAAACCTGATTTATGTAGACACATCAAAAGGTTTTTGTACTGAGGACATCGTTTTTTGAAAAATGGCCGCATTTTTAATTCCTAAGAGAAATTTCGATGCCTCACATCCTTAAATATTGAGTTTTGGTCCACCTACACTGTGGCAAATCGGCAAACCGTGTTCAATAAAGTGCAGTATTGTCGTTTTTTTTCATGTCGTGTACCGCTACCACTATTGTTTGAATTGTGTGCCACACTATGTGTCTCACAAAGACGCATGTCAGTGACGATTCTACAATGTATGTATAGACGACAGTAGCTGGGGGCAATTATTTTTGTGCAAGATCTTAATGAGATCGTAAATGTCATTATAGAATTTCGCGGTCATGTCTTTTCGTCATGATGGTGTTGAGGTTCCACAATGTAGAAAGATCGTGGCAGCACTCGGGTCTTCTGGTCCGGGATTCAAGCTGGGGTTCTTAGGTTGCGCTTCCGTAGAAGCGTACCGGTCGACCGGTGCGTCTACTTATATCGTTCCGTAAATTCAGATTGGGGCGACTCACTCCGAACCCATTGCCGTGACAAATTGCGAACGTACCGTAAATTTTTTGTGCGTACCTGTGGTCGCGACCAAACGACGGCCCAACGTTTTGAGGTGGGCGTAGTGTTCGTTTTCATTGAAGTAGGGCGCCATTTTTGGAATATATGTCTTCTGATGTGTATTTTGCTGTTTATCATACTTAGATCAACGAATTTGAGCACTGTAAAGTCTCGATTGGTATGCCTTAGAGAACATGTCAAGCCTACGTGGCAGGTTAGTGCTTAGGCTTTTCGTTGTATTTTCTGTGCTTGTTTTTACTATTAGTCCCTAGACTAAGCTGGTCGAGGGTTGTTTCTAAAGCCTGCCTAGACCCTAGGGCCGAGAAGGGGCAAAAGATCAAATTATTTTATTTGGCCTAAGCATACACAGAGCTACCATTGCCTGCAGTCGTATTTGTCACAATTAATTAGATAGCAGCATCTCTTGCCGTTCCATCGCCATTTGTCCACCGCTTGGCAAATGTCGAACGTTTTCTAGTTCGAGTGTTTCCGTTGAAGTCGCGACCAAAGCGACCAACGACGAATGACGTCAAGACCTATCGACTACCAGTGTGGTCGCCGTGTCGCTTTCTACGGAACACACGCTTTAGTTCTAGTGTTGGATTCAGGGTTGGTTTCGTATTGGCAGACTCATTTGGTTTAAGGTCTCTGAGACTGCAAACCTATCAAAGCATGAGTCCACTGATTACGATGCACCTAAGTGGGAGTGGTGACAGCAATGTTCGTATTACTATTATTATGATTTGTAGATCTGTTTCTTTTATTGACTGCTGAGTTCGCATGGGATAGCCTGGGCCAGTTGCCCTACTGGGCACCTTGTTGATGGTTGGCCTGTTATAATGGAGCAATAAGCCTAGACTTGTTCTTGTTTATGACTGTGGCGTCAGGTGGGCTAGGCATAGGCAAGTTACCTGCTGGGCCCTGTGTTTGATGTTGGCCCTGTTTATTTATTATTGGGATGAGCAGTAGGCCTAGACAGTTCTTTCGTATTTGACGTTGGACCATGTCAGATGGGGCTAGGTCCTCGCCAGTTGCCTGTAGGGTCCCTGTGTTGTTGGTTGGCCTGTATTTATTGTTGTTGAGCAGTAAGGCCTGGGAAAAGTAAAAAAATAAAAATAGATAAAAGAAAAAAAAATGAAAAAAAAGATAAAAAAAAAAAAAACAAAAAGGAAAATAAAAAAAAAGATGAAAAAAGAAAGAAAGAAAAAAAAAAAAAAAAAACACAAAAAAAGAAAAAAAAAAGAAAAAAAAAAAAATAAACAAAAAAAAAAAAAAAAAAAAAAAAAAGATACACAAAAAGAAAAAAAAAAAAAAAAAAAAAAAAAAAAAGAGTAAATAGAAAATTTTCATGGTTAGAGGTTTGAAGGTATTGGCCAGTTGTCCCACGATCGGCATCGATAACAGTTTTTTGATAGATGTGCTGGGGCTAGCCCTATTGAGGCTGCTGGCTAATGAATTGGTGCTGGGTGCTGACGGTGGTGTTCAGGCTCTATATGGGGATGGGGGGCCTGGGCCCAAGTACTCACCTGTTGAGTCCTAGGTGCAGTTTGGCTTAGGCTAGGGGGCAGGCCTACACTTGATCCTGGCTAATTCTGATTTTGTTGGTCCAGCGAGTGTCTTTGAGTGGTGCAATCCTGTTTCCCTATCGTCGTTTCACTTCACAAGTTGAGTATTTCCTACGATCTGCTGTTCGTACCTCACAATCCGTACACATGATTGTGTTTTAAGGGCTGTAGTCTTGAACGTGATTGTGTGATGCAGCGTAGAACCACAACGTGGTGTGTGCGAGGTCCTTGTTCCGAAGAGTTTTCAAGCTGGCCAAAGGCAGTGATGGCATCGAATTTAAAGTCCACTTCCCTAGCAACCTGCTTTCTGCATCCACATTTTCAGATAATTAATCGTAATTTGTTAACAAAATATACTAATTTACACTTAAAAAAAACCGCACTAATATGTAGAATAGTCTACAAATAAAAAAGGGCCCCTGATTCGCGAAGAAAAAAAACTTCAAAACTTTATAAATACATCAGCGATTTTGTAAACCGAAACTGATGTTTTAAAAACAAACAAAAGAGCAAATAATTTAAATCTCGTGGTGTTGGTCTACGAAAGTGTACTGCCACTACAAGCATTAACACCCCAAAGTATGTGGAGGGTTTTTTATTTTCCTTTTGCTTCAATATGCATGATATAAGAACGATCGGTACATAGTAACAAAATCAGATTGAAATTTTTCCATTGCATCTTTATTGCAAATGCAGATGATGGATACACAGATTATGATCATTTCCGGGTTAGGTCGACTACTAATAAAGTGTCCCAGTACTCTAGGAACTAGATTCATAATACTTTGTATACACATTTAAAAAACGTACAGATATTAGTTCTTCAGGACCAATACAAAAAATATTAAAATATAAAAAAAACAAGCAAGACGTATAGACAAGTAATAATACTAGTACCTTTGGACATGACTGTCAAAATATAAATTACTATTTATATTTATATTTGGAGCAAAGCAGTCACTTGTCTAACCCCTTCATTAAAATGTTTTTTAAAATTATTTTGTGTTCTAGATGGTAGTGGTGAATGGAACGGTTTCACCGTGTCCCCCATTAGACCTTCCTTAACCACAAAATATTTTTCGAATAGCTCATTTGCATGTCAAAAATGCAAAATAAGCTATAATTTATTCAATAACTGATTTGCCTCCCAAAATGCAAATCAGCCACAATTAGTATAACAAGTAATAATGTAATTAGGAGTAATCAAAGCATCGCAATCAAGTAAAGGTGGTATATGGGAAACGTGAAGTCACACAGAAATGGAGAAATCGAGAAACGAAGAGATAAAAAATTTAAACTGGGACTGCAGTGGAGGCTAAATAAATTGTCTGAGCCTGGGGAAGGAGGCTAGTTCGAGGCTAAGATGTCGCCAAAAACATCCCTCGGGCTATCGGGATGATAGCAATGACTGGCAGGGCGACACCAGACGATGTACCAATGTGCGGTGATGCACACTGAGCCGCCATAAAGTCGGAATTAATCCGCTCGACTGCTTTAGCGAACACGATTATAATTGGCTTCGAGGAACAGTCCAAGGGTAAAGATGCAGCCAAGGCTTATATACATCCCGATCGTTGTGAGCATGAAGGCCACAAAGGAAACCACAGGGGTATATGGCGGAGAGCGAAGCCAGCTAGGGCAAGTTTTAGCGCGAGCCGGGTAGAGGCGAAAGACATTTTTTCGGGGAATTCCCATGATTCCACGGGGGTTAGCTCAGCTGACCGACGAGGAGCTAGGTGCTCAGGAGGAACACGGACGGCATTGGTTTGGGGTAGTGACGCGGAGGAGGCTCGTGACGTGGTCCGGCCGTGGTGTGAAGTGAAGTTACTCGGCGGAGGGCAACGTGGGCCCGCCCGACTTTTACGATGAAGTTACGACGGTAGTACTTAGGACGGCCTAAGTCTCGGGGGGTGAGGAGTTTGAAAGTGATTTAAAAGTGAGCGAAATTGAAATAGTGGAGCGTGGAGTAAATTGGAGTATTATTTGAAATTGAGAGTGAGTTGATAGTGAGCGAAGTGAAGTAATAGAGCGTGGAGTAAATTGGAATATTATTTGAAATTTGGAGTGAGTTGATAGTGAGCGAAGTCGAGTAGTAAAGCGAACTGTGGATTGGAATATTATTTGAAATTGGGAGTGAGTTGATAGTGAGCGAAGTTGAGTAGTAAAGCGAACTGTGGATTGGAATATTATTTGAAATTGAGAGCGATTTGATAGGGAGCGAAGCAAAGTGAACCGTAAATTGGAATATTATTTGAAATTGAGAGCGACTTGATAGGAAGTGAAGCGAATGGAATCGACGCGGCTTGAAATATAATTTAAAATTACCTGTGGTACACGGTACGGACTAAAGAGAAAAAACCACCGGAATAATAAGCGAGCCTGATCAAACGACTGGTGCAAGCAGTGACGACGCGGGAATCGAACATATCGATCGACGCCAGTGAAGTGATCGTCTTACGAGATGAAACTGACGGCACCGTCGGAATGAATCAGAAGATCGCAAGCTTGGATTACTTCGTACCTAGTGTGTGTGTATTTATTTAAATCGATATCCCTGATTTAAAATACTGTCCCCGTCGAACAATCATCTTCGAAACATCACAACAAAAAGGAGACAGATGAGTACAAACACCACAGTATAATAATAGTAATTTAGTAGATTCAAGGTCCATCAGGCCACTGTAAACTTGGGCTCAGCCCCAAACATATGTAATAGAAGGGTCCGACTAGGTAGGGCGTATATAATTTGTATCACCATTTATCAACCGTTTAACAATAATCAGGAATTATAACCCCTACACGTTTCACAACCTCTGTAGATTGTGCATGACCTGTTATCCTGTCACTAGACCAATAGTGTTTTGGGAGGGTCTGTACCAGCTGCAGTTGAACGAGACACGGCACCAGACATCCAGTCGGCGCCTCCGAAGTCAGACAAATCGTCTGCAATTCTCTTTGTCATAATAGAAATTGTATTGCAGAATTTGGAATCCAGTGACCAGACCAGGCTGAACTAATTGGTTCCTCCAATTAGTGAATTAGATTTGCATTATTGTTAGTCAATATGGCCCCCCAACAATTAAGGGAAGTAAGGTGAAAAAAAGGGGGATTGTCTTTAAGGAGACAATCTAATGTCCAAAATCGGGGTTTTTTAAAACAACTGAATGCGACAATATGTCGTCCAACTAGGGGGTTTAAAACTGTCCAGTGTGACAGTGGTAATGTTTCTACAACGCCGCTAGTATCTCTGTTGTTACTTGTCTCCCGTTTTTCAGCCTTTTCTTGTATTAAGCGAAGCGTTTATTACAGTATTGGGGCCCAGGGAAAACTTCTGTATCAATTTTTTTTTCAATTTTTTATTAGGACAAATTGTACATTTTATGTAACAACAACACAATTTTTAGTGTATGTGTTCTTTAGCTAAATAAAAAAAAATGTAACAAATACTAATATAATGAGAAATTGTCATAATATGTAATATATTGTAAATAATAATAATTATTGAAAAGTAATAAAATAAGGTCTCTACCGTGAAATTTGTAATCACTCTTGCAGCTGTTTCAGATATCCACGGCAGTATGCACCCTGTTGTACCAGCTAGCGAGCCGGCAGCAGGAGCAGCAGAAGATACATGAAGAATTGTTGAGAGTTCTACCAGATCCCAACACTTCGATCACAGCACATCATCTTAACAAACTACACTACCTGAAGGCGTTCATAAAGGAAGTCAACAGGTACTCGTTATTGGGCGGTGTATATTTACTTGTAATAAAGTTTTCTTGTGTTGAGACAACCGAGGGAGGAAGCACACGCGCGCACGCTCCACGGTCCTGTTGCCCGGTACCGGTATCCAGTGGCGAAACTAGCCCTTATTTTTGGGGGAGGGCAAAAATGTTTGTAACCTCACAAGAGCAATGGTCAGCACAACAATATTTAGTGAAAGAGGTTTGTGGGTACAGATATTTTTAAAAGTATAATATTGTCTTAATAATAATAATAATAATAATAATAATAATAATAAAAATAATAATAATAATAAAAATAATAATAATAATAATAATAATAATAAAATTTTTTTTTTTTTTTTTTTTTTTTTATTGGAAGTACATATTTAAATACATGATTAGTTCAGTATGGAAACGAGTCCAAAGCCACACAAGCGGCTTAGCTGTGGGGAAAAAAAAACATTGACAATTAATAAAAATAACCCAGACTCCAGACTTTATAATATTAAATATAGTACAAGGGAAAAAACAACAAAATACCTCGAACCAAAAAACATACAGAAAACTTGAACAAATAATAATACACTGAAAATAAAAATTTAAAAAAATACTACGCATCCCACTTACATGCAATGTCTGTTTCATATAACAAAAACACTTTAAAACTCATTCTTTACCCTACTTATTGATCTATACTTCGTAAAATTTTTGGGGAAATTTTTTATTAAAAGTAAAAGGTACACTGTATTGCAAAGCTTTTTTCCATACTTATTGTTGTAAGTTGGTATTTTCAAATACTCGGGCCTCCCTGGCGCGAGTATTTGCATTAGGGACTAAAAATAGTTTTAAACGAATTATCATAATAAAATCTAACTAAAAATTTTTGAAGTGAACGGGTACATTTACAGGTTAAAACATTACAATATCTATATAAATCATAAGTTGTGATACAGAACCATTTTCTTATAAGGGGATATTAAACAAACCATTCTATTTTGCAGTGAAATAATATTTTTTAAATTTAAAAATTTGATGCATTGCCCCATGCAAGCAGGGCATATGATATGACTGACTCAGCAAGTGCTAGTATACGGTTCGGAGTAGAGTATAAGGAAGTACATATTTTAGTTTTAAATCTGATGAAACATGATCTAAGCCGCCAAATCACTATTTCCCTATATGAACATCCCAACTAAAATTTTGGTCTATCACCACCCCCAAATATTCATGACTGTAAACAGATTCTATTTTATTAAAAACAATTACAGTTTATGATAATACCTCCATATGATGAACAGAATCATGCAAACAACAAAGGAATGAGTTATAATATTTATATTAGCATTATGGTCGGCATTGTGAGGTGAAAAAAATATGCACAATCTTTGTTTTTAGCTGAGTTAATGATAAGGCCTTCATCGTGTGTCCATTTTAAACATTTTAATAAAATCTTCCTGTAAAATATTTCAGCAACTTTTATGTTTTTGTGAATTGCTACCAATGCTGAGTCATAAGCAAAGAAAAAAAGAAAACATTTACTTATGTAATGTACCATACAGTTAACATAAATTAAATACAATACTGGCCCTAGTATCGACCCCTGCGGTACACCTGTTGTGCATGTTCTTGCGTCACTCTCATAATCTCCTACTCGTACAATAATTTTTCTATCCGACAAATAATTTTTGAACCATGCCAAAAGGGGGCCTCTAACGCCAATTCGTTCTAAAGCAACCAACATTTTTTTGTGTTTCAGCGTTAAATTGTGAAGTCAATAAACATACATAAAAGTGATAGTTTTTGTTAAACTTAGAGTTGACTAAATCAGCAAATTTTACAAGCAAATCTGAAAATACTTTTCCCCTTTTGAAATCCGTATTGATTTTTATTGATAATATTAAACTTTCTAAAATATTTTATAAACAATTGGCAACATATCTTTCCATTATCTTTTCAATACTTGGCAAAATGGCAATTGGTCTATAGTTAGAGTATTCAAGGTGATTTCCCTTTTTTTAAATGGGTCTAAACAATGGAGGTCTTCAGTTTTTTCCCGGGACCACCCCTCGGTTAGAGGGCAAAAGTTAATTAAACGCTCAATTACAGGGCTTATCTCATTAGAATATTTTTCAGGTCTTTAACTCGTATACCGTCAATGCCTGCTTGCTTATTTGTACTCATGTTGTTGATAATTTCTTTAACCGCTACTTCATCGATTGGAGGTATGTACATAGTTTGGGGTTGGTGATTGTACCTATCATCGTTTCCAAACGTTACGCAACACTGCACTTCACAGTTGTGTATATTTTATCAACCTCATCAATAAACGATTTTGCAAATTTATTTGCGATTACAGTTTCACTCTCGTCTTCCCCCGGAATCGGCTAATAACTACCCTCCACAGACTCTTTTTTCCGCTTACCTATTATTTCATTAATTGACTGCCACGTGTCTTTGATATTATGTTTATTTTTGTTGATTAAATTTTATAGTATTGGATTTTTGCAACATGTATTTTCTTGTTTACTTTATTCCTGAAACAATTATACTCATGTCTATAAATATCTTTTAAGACATTTAATTCATTACAAATTTTTCCACTTTTGAAACAATTTGTCTCTTTTCCCTTTTTTAACTCTAAAAATTCATTGCTTACCCCCTTCTTATTATTTCGACATTTAACTTTATTATTTTTTTGATAGTCGCCTTCTCATATGCCGTTTGAATTCATTATATATAGCATCGTACAAACTGACAACAATTATTAAATCGATATTTCTTCTTGCCACTGTACAGATTTTAAAATTTAGTTAGCAGTATATTTTCATTCAACATTTTTTATTTTATTGTTTCCTCGGAAACATCCTTGTTCTCTACACGTATTGATGCGATTATCATGTAATGGTCACTGACTTTTGACGTATAAACGCCGTACGTATGTTAGCCTCGATACCTCGTAAATAAACATGGTCAATACACGTACTGCTTAACCTACCATTAAAAGATTTCCCCGCGTAGGAACTGTAATAATAATAATAATAATAAAAATAAAAATAATAATAATAATAATAACAAATAATAATAATAATAATAATAATAATAATAATAATAATAATATTTAAAAATAATAAAATTTTTTTTTTTTTTTTTTTTTTTTTTTTTATTGGAATACATATTTAAATACATGATTAGTTCAGTATGGAAACGAGTCCCACAAGCCACACAAGCGGCTTAGCTGTGGGGATAAAAAACATTGACAATTTAATAAAAATAACCCAGACTCCAAGACTTATAATATTGATATTTAAATACAAGGGAAAAACAACAAAATACCTCGAACCAAAAAACATACAGAAACTTGAACAAATAATAATACACTGAAAAATGAAACTTAAAAATACTACGCATCCCACTTACATGCAATGTCTGTTTCATATAACAAAAACACTTTTAACTCATTTTTTACCCTACTTATTTGATCTATACTTCGTAAATATTTGGGAATTTATTAAAAGTAAAAGGTACACTGTTTTTGCAAAGCTCTTTTCCCATACTTATTGTTGTAAGTTTGGTATTTTCAAATACTCTGCCTCCCTGGCGCGAGTATTTGCATTATGACTAACAATAGTTTTAATAATAATAATAATAATAATAATAATAATAATAATAATAATAATAATAATAATAATAATAATAATAATAATAATAATAATAATAATAATAATAATAATAATAATAATAATAATAGAGAAATCAAATATTTTACGAGTCATTTCGCTGTGTTCGTTTTTTATTAAATTACCTGACGTTTCGATACGTCTGTGCGTATCATCATCTGAGGCAACACTGAAAAACTTTACATTTGAGATTGTTTTTGTTGAATTCTTTTGCTTCTTCTTTGGCTCTGATTGTCATTGTCCAAAGAACTAGAAACATCTTGACTTCCTTGATGCTGTTGCTGCTGCTGCTGCTGCTGCTGTTGTTGTTGTGGCAGTGGTGGTGGTGGTGGTTGTTGTTGTTGTTGTTGTTGTCGTCTTGAGAGTAGCATTGTTGTTGTAATATTACTATTTCAAATATTTATTATTTAGTTGTTCACCTTTGTTAATCAGTTTTTTTAACTAAATAGGATAGACGATGAATAAATAAGTCATTACACGTTATACCTCTATCATCCTAATTCGTATATATCAACATAATGCTTATATTCATCCCATGTTTAATCAATTACTTGTTAATATTTAGTCATTGTTTATCTTATAGAGATGTCATCTACATTTAATTACCACTTGATCGTTCCCGCGAACTTATTTTGTTAAAAGTTGCTATTCAAAGAAGAGGTGAGTTAACATCCTCTAGTTTTACTTGATATTAATGAGGACATCAGAAATCAAAGTAAATAAAATAAATAAATAAATAAATAAATTTTATTTAGAGTCTACCCACTTAGTTATATAACTGATCTTCAGTAAAGTAAGTGTTTCAACTTGTTAGCGTGGTTAAGTGTGAACATTGAACGTCAAAAATACAGTTTTACCCTTTAGAATGTATTTTAGGTTCTCGTCAAGTATAATTTTATGAATAATTGTGTTTAAAAGAGTACGATCTCGTTCTAACAATAGCCTAAGTGTCAAATGTTTTTTCTCAATCCTCGCAGATTTACATCATTTCATTTATAAAATTAAATTTCTCTCATTTTAACCGTAAACAAATGTAGATCATGTACAAAATGTTACAATTTCAAAGGTATTCCTATATTTTTCTTTAACTGACAGATTTCTTTTTCAGAACTATTTTAGAAAGTAGATTTCATAAACTTTAACTTTTTAATTTTAGGATACGTAATATTTTAAAACTTTGAATACCATCCTGTCAAAATATTATAAAGTAAACACAGTCTGTAATACAGTGGATGAGAACTTTATCAGTGGTTTTTAACAATGCAATACGGGAAGGTTTCACTTTGTAAAGAGCTTTTAATACGTCAACGTGGTTGATGAGCAGTTGAGACATTGTAAAAGAAAGACCTAATTTTTCGTTTAGATTACATAAACGTTCTTTAAAACAAGACTTATTTAAAAATAAGAATAAACTTTGTAATTTAAGAATGGATAATATTTTATAAACTTTGATAGATCATACATTTATATAAAATGTCACTTCTTAAAAATATTTTTGATTGCTCACTCTCTTGATTTGCACGTTTAGAGTGTACAGCTACCAGGTTGTTTGCGAAAATGGCATAAATAGTCACTCCGTTGTTTATTTTTTTTTTAAATAGATGTAAACACTTTCCGGAAAGGCCCAATATTAAGTAAGTAAATAATCACATCTTCTTCCATGTGATGTGTGTTTATCGCTTTCGAAGTAGTAAAATGTAAAAAAAAAATACTCTTATAAACGTAAAGTTTACCAAATTTACACCAAGCTATGAATGTTGATACAACTATATAGTGTATATTTCTTTTATTTCTTTTTAAATTTACAAAGACAAAGTAAAGGTGTTCTTGTTTAAATTAATATTTATTTGAAAATAGCATAGACGTACCCATTCGTAGATTGATTGGTGTAGAAATCATGCTAAACTAATCGTGACGATGCTACATGACGTGACTTGCTACCTTTTTAAATGCTTTTATACATTTATTTTACTGAGACGTAAATACAGAACGGTGTGATTTGCTTAAAATCATAATATTTGTTTAACAGTTTTAAATTTAAATTGTATGAACCCATATTATTTCTAATTGATGTATTGTATAGTGGATTCCTTTCATTCACAATCTACTTTCTTATTGAGGGAAAAACGTTAATGATGGTGTAAAAGTATTATTCTTTTTTATATTTCCAGTGCTATCATTGTCTAGATTTTTAGTAATGTTGAATTTTAATTTTAGTATATGATTTATTGATTTTCATGGCATAACGCTCTCGAAAGCTTCAATTGATCATACTTTTTCTCAGGGTTAGGTAAGTTATAATTTACTTTAAAGCTATTTGAGAAAAGAAAGGATCAGAAATGATCACAATTATCTGTAAACACAATCATTCTCTAATTTGGTTAGATCTCTCTCCGAACCTGAAATGGAATATTTGATCTGTTATTTATTTTTATTTGCTTAAAGTGCGAAAACATTTTAAAACGTACTAAATTTTTTAAAACAAATATTGTCATTTGTTTAATTTGAGTGAAAAATTAATCTAAACACTTTAAGAGAAGGTGTTCTTTCTTATCAAATATGGGACTAAACTGATATATACTGAATTTCTTTTTTATCACCAATTGTCAATATACAGGAATCCAGGAAAAACTGTTTAAGTTTGAATCATCTTGAATGGGTGGAATAAATAAGTGAGATGAATAGAATCAAAATTTCCTTTTTCAAGAAAGAAGCATATTTAGGTTACCCCTCTCCTAAAGTAATTGAAAATAAAGTGTTATTATCAATGCATAAAATACACGGAAGTATAAAACTATTTTAAAAAACGAGTAGGTTTAGTGGAAAAATTAAATTAGGAGTTGGGACATTTAGTAATTTACTCCGATACGGTGATATTATTTCACATATATAAAATTTGAGTGTGTTTTTGTGCGAACCTAAATTTCAGTGTTCAGACATATTTATTTTACTGTCAATGAGTACTCTCGAAAATACATTTTGAACAAAATATATTTATTATATTCGCGAATAAACATCGGAAATGAAAATTGCGTGTAACTATTATGTTTCAATGAATATGTACTTGAGATGTTGTTTATGAAGAATACTATATAATTCTAGATTTTTACTTGAGTCGCGTTTGGTTTTATTTTGTTGTAGTCAGACACTTGTGAGATAAGGCAATAGATTTATTAACGACTACGTGTGTGAAAAGTATTAAACAAGCAAAAACATTTTGTTTTAAGCAATCAAGTGAATATTACTAATAGAGTAACGATCAAGAATTGATAGCGTAAGTAGTCTTCATATTTTATCTTCAAAATAAATGTTATGAAACTTGTACATCGTAGCTTTACTCAATTTCAAAATAGAAAAACCAGTGTAGTATATGGAATGGTTGAGAATAATTTTCAAAAAAATGTTACATTGCTTACGAAATGTGTGGAGAGTATGTAAATTATTACATTTCAACTATAAATACTTTATAGAATTCAGTATTGATAAAGTAACTTATTGCAGTAAAAATATCTAACAAAGTAGTTTTATTTAAAATGAGATTCTTTTATTTAATCTTCGATAACATTAAAATATAATATTACGTGGAGAGTTGTTGTTTTGTAATTAAACGTGGTGGAATTACTTTTAAATAATTTATAGTAGATGAATCAGTACGTGTATTGGACTTATTTTAGTAAAGAATGTTAATGTTGAATAGCGATTTTATTAACTCTACAATAATGTTTTTGATTGGCATCTGTCTTTAATACTGAATGGTAATAGTATACTATTTACTTATCTTCGATTTATTATTAAATGCAGTTTGAGAAAACAAAACTTATTTTTCTCACAAAGTGGTAAGTATTGTGTAATATATATTTTTGTAAGAATAAATAGCTTCAATGAAGAATACAAAAACGAAAGCAAAATGTTTTTATAAACTAATATATACTGATGGTAGCAAATGTTTGCACTTAAAATAAACATCCGAGAGTGATCATGTAATGCTACAAAATATCATCTTGAGATGTGTTAAAAAATATACGAGCCACATTGTGAAAGAAAATACCGAAAGTTATTTATTTTAAAACATCCGTTTGCCTAATAGTTACCATAGACTATTTATTTATCTACTTATAGCTGTACATGAATTATGATTTATTTTATTGTTGTAGGCTTATAACAGTTTACAATGCTAATGACAATAAAACGTACTTGTAAATAAAAACTTGCCGATTCAAGTGAGAAAACGTGATAAAATGTATGCAATTTTTACAATAACAATGTCATAATTTATTTTGTGAGAAAATTTAAACACTTTGCGCGATACAATTATTTTCAGGTAACTTAATGATTTATCTATTTCCTATCTCTCTTATTTGATTTAATGATTTATGATTGTAAACTATGACAAAGTTCTACGCTCAAAAAAACAAAAATTTCGAATTTTATTTATAGTAATGTACATTTAAAATTAATTTAATTAATTAATTAATATTTAAAAATTTGAAAAACGCGGGCTGTGACGTCATTTTGATACCGCAGAATGCTATTTGAATACCGCGGGTTAAGAATAAGACTTTTGATGGTTATGCCCCATACTATTTTGAAAAAACGCGGGCTGTGACACTATTTTGATTCCGCAGAATAGTATAACGCATTTGAATACCGCGGGTTATGACCTGGTGGTTATGCCCTTTTGCCAAATTTGAATACTGCGGGTAATGACTTATTGGGTGTAACAACCTTTTGGTACATTCACCTGTGATGACGCCATTTTGATTCCGCAGATTGGTATAGGGTTTTTGGCTAAGTGAAAACACTTAAGAGAAGCTATTAGTTAATAGCCTGTGTGAGGTCATGAGGAGGCGTGGTTTATCTGAAGCTATCATAAGTATCAACAATTATCTATTGCTATGCATATGTCTTGGTAGCCGAGTGGCTAAGGCGGCGAGCTAGTAATCCAAGGTCGCCCGAGGTGCTCATGGTTCGAGCCCGAGCAAAACTGTCGAGTTTTTTCCTTGCAAAATTAAATCAGAAAATAAATACGAATTTAAAATAATATATCTGTGAAATCAAAGTACCTAAAATGGTTACTAGAACGCGTGGAGCGCGCTGCTAAGAAGTGGCGCGGGATTTGAAATTCTAAATGGGACAAGAACATGCAAAGATGACGCGAAATAAATGGCGACAAGCTAAAATGGCTCGACTAAATGGCGACCAAGATGGCGGCAGAGCTAGAATGAAAAGCTGCGCGAAATTCAAAATGGGGCTAAATAA
>JAMZAV010002331.1:0-104103 GCA_024449915.1 Sweltsa coloradensis | reverse complement strand
CTGTAGATTCTAACTTCTGTATGTTTGGATTCCAACATCCTTCACTCAACACGCTATAGCATTGTTGCCGCCACGCAGACGCTGAGGCGTCAAGGGACAACTCCCATCCACGGGACAGATAAAGGTAGGATCTGAAGTAGAGTTTTGATTTGATTTTCATTTAATTGCTAATTTAGTGTGAGGTTAATTTGTTAATTTTAATTCTCATTTTATCTTGTGCGAACTCAGAGCTAGTATAATTACTAGGTAGATCTTAGGGAATTATTCCTAGCCGGGCAAGCAGGATAATTTACCTGTACCTCACAATTTGTCTCCCAACTAAGGGGCATGAATATTTACCGCGACCCGAGATTTCTTTTTTAATTTTTGCACCAATTGTGAGCGTGTACCTCACAATTTGGCGCGTCAACGGTGGGCTTGATTATAAACCGCGACCCGAGATTTTTATTGATTTTTTTTGTTAACTTGTGCGACCCGAGATTTTTAGATTGAGTTTGTTTATTGCTTGTAAGTGCATCTAATAGATAAAGATCGATTTGATGTCAACGTCAGAAGAGGAACTAGAGATAGAGGAGTTGAGGGATGGGAATCAGGTTTCCATGGACGGAGATAGACATAGTCAGACTAGATGAGTCCCCAATAAAAGGTAGAGGAGGAGACGAAATAACTATGATAGGAGATATCACAGAGCCACAATCGTTAGATAGATAGTACAGGGAAATCAACAGAGGACGAGGGGTCTAAGGAGCACAGAAACGAGTGCACAAACATCGCGAGAACAAACAATTGACAATCTGTGGGTACAACAAGTGTTAGCCGCAATAAAACAACAAACAGCAGAATCACTACAAAAATCAGCAGAATCACAACAGACAATGCTAGCAGAATCACAACAAAAATTAGCAGAAATGGAACAGAAATTTTTTTAGGGAGATGATGACCCATATTGGAGCTAATCAGGCTGAAATAGATAGACATATAGATGTTATTTTTGGAAGCCAGGATAAAAGGTTAGAAGAGATGGTTGATTGTCAGGCTAAGGATAGCAATGAATGTGTAGCCGTAGAGATCGTGAAAACAGAGATCGACGAATGTGAGACGAGTGAAGAGCTAGATGAGGTAAGGAATGGGAAAATCATTAGTGAAGCGATTGATGACAAGGGTCATAAGGAGGATGATTTTGTGTGAAAATTGTAGAAGTGGAGATAGATAAAGAGGATGATAAGGAAAGTGTGAGTGATAATAGAGTTATGTGTGAAGAAATGATTGATAAGGAAGTAGAAAGTGTAGTGCTGATAAAAGCAAGGCGTAAAAATGTGTGTGGAATTGGAATGATAAGGATTAGTGAGAGAAAAATGGGGTGACTGGAAGTGTCATAATGAGGACATCTTTGTAATGAGCAAAGAAAGGGTAGTCAAGTTGGAAGTAATGTTTGAATGGAAAAGAGAGAGAGAGAAAGTAGGAAATGGGATAGTGGGAACCAATCGTTGTAGGAGGCTAGACTGGTGTGAAAGGGAATGCACGATAGGAGGGGGTAATAAGAAGAGGAGATTGGAGGAGTGTGTGTTAGCTAGATTTAAAATGGAAGATCTAGGACAGAAGGACAAAGGAGAGAAAAGGAAAGTGAAAATGAAACGGCTTACAGGCAAAAACACTAGAAATGAGTGGACAGGCTTTGTAGTTTGGGAGGGGGTGGATTACCCAGACTCCGGCAAGAATGCCTATGCGTTGAAGGATGAGAGGGGATTACCAAAGGGAGTCTTTAATGTGGTAAACCTAAAACCCTACCTCACCTTAGACCCATAACCTGTGACCGGACCTGACCAAAACGCCATGTATATTTGTAATTTTATTGTGTAGAACCAAGTATAACAATGTCGGGGATGTGCTACTGATAATATTATCAGGAGACGAGGTGTTGTTATATCTTATGTTCAAATTTATGAGTAATTTTCAATGCAATAAGCATTGGCACGGTAACAATAATATATGTATAATTTTAAGTTTGGAAGAATAACGGATTAGAATATAATTTTTCTAAGTAATTCTCTTTTTGATAACGCATACAAACAGTATGACGTAATAAGTAATTAAGAAATCTTAAAAAGTTGCACCTAAAGTGCAAATTTCTAACAAAAACATCAATCAAAAGAGGTAGTAATAAGGAACTACTGAACAGATAATTTATGGTAATTACTTGAAAGTCTTGAGGGCATTGTAATATGTAAATTAAGGGGATTGTGTGTGATAGCTGGATGTAGTGTACAGGATTAGTCTCGGCACTAATTGATGTCTGCATTGGGGAAGTAGAGGCTACTGTAGTAATTTAAATATTGCCTGTATTCCTTCAAGAGGGTAGTTAATCCTAGATAGATTGTCATTGTTGCAACACATGATAACGTCAAGGCCGTAATTAATTGAGTTCTGTGAGGCTTTTCCGTGCTGAGATCAAGCAAGTTGGCAGCTATGGTTTGCCGGAATTAAGCAAAAGTTGTTGTTTTCTTTGCTGGAGGCGTGTCATAGCAACTAATGATTTAACGTAAATGTGGATTAGATTATCAAAAGGAATCTTTTATTTGCATATGTACTTGCGAGATAGCAAGGAGCGAATCAGTAGTCTTTTGAGTACCCAGCGATATGAATGAATTATAAAGAGGGTGGGGATTTAATTTTGTTCCAATTCGCACACACACATATATGTCAAATATTACAATGAAAGCCTTCAACCAAGACGAAGGAAAGCCTAAATTTCAAGTTGAGCAGGGTACGTTTATACTAATCATCTGGTAGATTGATGTGTTTTATTTTATATCCTATATTTGTATGTGTTTTTGTATGTAACTAGACTAAATGTCTAGGACTAGGCATTTCAAGGGTGAACGGAAGTAGGAAGTAAATACCAGCTGAGGAGCATGTCAGATGCTCGAGAGGGGCGTGTCGGCCTGTGACACCGCTCAGATAGCAACACAGCTATGGTAGGCGCGCATGCGCGTGAGGGCGGAAGCTAGATGCAGCCTCACTGCAAGATGGTAGAAAGACCAGCTGAAAGGTAGGGGAGGTAGACGACCTCGTCGAGAAGAGCCGGTCTTGGTGGTGACAATAGAGCAAGGTTGCTTTGAGCACGCGGAAGTAAACATCAGTGATGTAACCGCTAGCTATACTCCGTTCCACCTAAGGTTATTTTAGGACTTGGAATTTTTTTGAGTTTTGAGTACTGACTTTTAATTTTAATTTTTAATTTTAAATTAAATGCAAGGTGAAGGTATACTAATGCTACAATGCATTACTATTGGTAGTAGAGAACATTAGAAATAATTGGTTGTTAATGAAGTTTAATTTTATACTTTAAAATTTTTAATTTTTCAATTCAAAGGTTTTCATTTGCAAGTGTGTGGGAATAATTTAAATATATGCTAATTTAAATTATGCCCAAGGGGGTAATTGTCAAGGCCAAGGGGTGTAGGCTACTTCAAACCTTTGAAGATACATATTTTCAATATAGAATTTGCATATCAACTCATTTTTCTAGATTTGCATAATAATATTTGCATGTCAACTTTAATTATAATTGGTAATTAATATTCCATTGCGTCAAATTTCAAAATTTAATTAAAGCATCATTCACTTGGGCAGTAAATTTTAATTCAAATTAATATTGTTTATTGGAAAACATCTTCACAACTGGAATTTTTCTAATGCTCGAAGGCTATTTTAAAGGGTTTTTAAAAACCCTCTTTTTTAACCCCGATTAAAATTCCCCTCTCTCTCCTTCCCATAGTTCACCTAATCCTCACAGGTGTCCAAAAGCTCTATTTAACAAGTGCTGACTGAAAAATCTCCGTCCGCCCGAGATTTTGCGACTGCATTTACCTCGCCACAATGGCGAACTCTGTGAACGGGGTGCAGTGTGCATGCAATAAACTCTCCACGCGCATAAAGTGGGGTGTGGTGTAACCTCCTCGCCCTTCCTCTATTTGGGTTGGCATTCCCCCAACCCCCTCCCCTTTCTCTGAGGGTAAACTCACGTGTGTTTGTATAATATATACATAACTCTCTGGGGAAAAGTTTTAGTGTAAGTTCTAACATTTAGTGCCCTCTACCGCCCTCCCCGGGGGGGGCCCACTTCGTCTGCCTTGTGTTCCCGTCTACACGCCCTCAGTACGTCCCCCAAACAAAACGCCCAAACCAGGTATGTGGAAATACTCTGTTTTACGGCCTTTTCCTCTCTCTTACCCCAACCCCTTTTTCCTCCCTCTTATATACGTCCCTCCTCCCCGTCATTACCTAAAAGTTCAAAACTTTTCTCAACTAAACTCTAGGTCGCTTTACATCCTCGCCCTTGCCCCAAACATTTTTGGGTCCCTGGGCCGAACTTCAACGTGTTGATTTGGTTCTCATTGCTTTAAATTCTCATCCAAAGCTTTCTTTTTTAATTGTTCAGTTCCCCCTCTGAAATAGGGCCTTGTCGCCTGTTTCGCCGTGCTCTCGCTCGCCATATCTCAGGCGTCAGCATATTTCTGTCGTCTCGTTCGCTCTAGCTTCCGGTAAAACGCTCGTTGTGTTAAAAGCCCTTCCACTGTCTCCCACCCCGGACTTATTCAGCGCTCTGTTGTTCTTCCTTTAAAAATTTTCTATTCAGAATATTTAATATCGCGCTCTTTCGGGATTCACATTTTGTTCACTATTTAAATAATTGTAGCTGTGTTTTTTCTTTGCGCATTTTTTTCTTTGGAAATTCACAGTGCTCTCGGCACGCTTTCCTGGCTCCCCCCCCCCCCAGTGATTTCGTTTTCTTAGCGCTCGGCATTCTTAAAAGTTTGGTTTTCTCTCATTTATAAATTGCTCATTTGCAATTTGTTTCTTGAGCTCAACTCCCCCCCCCCCCCCCGGTGTACTTGTCATTCTTTTCTGTTTTCCCCGTCGCCTTTCGTTTTTTTTTAAACCATGTCGCAGAAAAAAGCGGCTGCCTCGGCCCAACAAAAACTGGGGAAAAATTTTTTGGGTCCCTCAAGTTATCCATGCTTTTTTAAAAATCTAAATATGACGATGTACATATTTACCAACCCAGTATGCGAGCTCACGGCTCTTAAGTGACTTCAAAAAGGTGCAGAAGCTATCATCGATTTTTAATTCAAGCTGGATAAAATGAAAAGGGCTGACACCGCACCTGCCCAAATTAGTTAAATGACTTTTTTTCCGCTGCCAAAAGCGTTTCTCACGCTTTCAAAGCCACCTGCGGGTGTCAGCGCGGCCGCACGAAACCTACAGCTGTACCCCGATCACTTCGCTCCCTCCTTTTGGTTCCCAAACTTTTGATGAGACCTCTCTCATTCCGGGAGTTCTACTCACTATTCCACTCTTTGTTGATCGAATGCTGCTTAAAATAGTACAAAAATTTCATTATCTAGGTCTCTCTTCAGAATCTGCTCGGGCAACTATTCAAATTACCATATCTCAGCCAAAAATTATGTTCCGCGTACAAGGCTTTGATAATCGGTATCAAAATAAACGGCTACTTGCTGCCATGTATGTACAGCAAGTGGGAGTTCGCACCTCTGAAATCGGGCAACCATCCCTCACTTCAGCAGTTCCTAATGCCCAAGAAGCTCTGTGGACGCTCTAAAATTTTTAAAATCGGTGCCCTTGGCTGATTTTCTGCTCCTTCGCTCACGCTGTCGCCCCTTGATCCGCATACCGTAGGCAATTCAAATCTAAGTGTTCTTCTCATGAAACCCCCATTTAGCCAATATCGGTTTTATCGGGAGAAAAGTCCACCCTGGAGCTTTGTGGTTTAGACTCCATCTACTTTAAGTTCTCCCAAGCTCAAGCCTCCCAAACGCCTCGCCCCTTTCACTCCAGCTCGAAAATTATTCTTCTTCGAAAAACCGCTCCTCCCACGCAGTCCTGGCCACACGCCGGATCGCCCGTCTTAATCGCTCAGCTTCGCGCTCGTGTCCCTTGTGACGGCGATCACCTCTCTACGTTTCCCCGATTCCCAAGTTCCGTCGACGAGAAGTATAATACTCTGCGCAAGCAAAAGCGATCTTCAATTGCCCGGGTAATCACGAAAAGAAAATTGTTTAAAAAAAAAGAAATTGGGGGTTTTGTCATAGAAGCGCATCACTCGCTGCTACATCAGCAGGCCCCCCCCTCCTCAGTCAACAGCTCAGCTGATCCTCGCCCACTGCAGGAAAACAACCTACGTGGGGCTCGCACTGGCTTGTAACCCCAAGTCACGGCCATTCAAGCGCACTACCTTTCCGGACTATACGAGGACTTATCCGAGACCAGTCGGGGTACCTTTCAACCTTTTCGGCGTCCTCGACTCAGGCTCGCAAGTGTCAGAAAAAAACACTTTCTCTCGCAAGCGCCTGGCTTAAAAATGCAATCCAGCTCGGGGAAATTGCCCGGGTATTGGGCCGCGTCCGACTAGTGCATGGTGTTTCCATTGTGACTTACCCTCTGTTTCAAACCTCAACGTATCTTCGGCTTTGAAGCTCTGTTCTGTCACCTCACTGACAATCCCGAAAAATCGCTTCCTCTAGAAGTCTTCGAAAATCGAGTCTTCTCTAGCGATGAAAAGTTCACCTCTCAGACGAGATTGACTTTTTAATAGGAGCTGATCTCTCCCTCGCGTTTTTCCCCGGGAAATGGGGATGTAATAATCAAACGCTCCTTCAGCTCTGAATACTGCGTTTGGCTGGGTGGTATAGGCCCGTTTCAAGCTCGGACACTGCTCTCACGAACCGCTGTCTTTGCTCGCGATTCCTCGGGCTTAGACCGAACTCTGCGCCCTTCTGGGAGTCCGGGGGAAAAATCTTCGCTCAACCAAGGATCCAAAAGCCCCTTTTTTGTGAAATCATTTCGTGTCTTCCCATAAGCGCGATGTAACGGACGCTAATCTGTCTCGCTTCCGTTAACCCATCATTTCACCTCTATGCTAAAACCGCTCCGCCGCTTTAAAAGTTATTTGAGCTTGAGCGCCGTCTCGGGCGAACCCCGACATCATAAAACTTCACCTTTTCATAAAGGGTACATCAGCCTGAGCACATGCAGCCTGCTCTTCCCCTGGTTACGTGATCCCTCATCACTGTTGCAAAAGCTCCCCAGTTCGGTAAAAAGCTCCGTGTCGCTTAAATCTTCTTTCAAGAAAGATGGTGCTCTCTCAACCAAAACCTCCTCAGGGGACCAAAACTTAAAGCTGCCCTTCCCTCCATTCTGAACAAAGTTCGACCCCTTTTGTGGCCATCTGTGCTACCCGACAAATGTACCGTCAGATTCTTGTTCATCCTGAATCGTTTTCATAAACAATTTTTGGGCGCCCATCCCTGATCTCCTGTCGTTTTATATGAACTCAACACGCACGTACGGCCCCACACCCTCTGCGTTTTGCACAACGAGTGCTCTCTAAAAGGGATTGACGAAAGGGGACGCTACCCGTTGCAGCTCAAGCTATCAACACAAATTTCATCGACATCTTGCCCCTGGGGGAGTAATCTGGCTCAAACCCGCTCCTTGCAAACTGAATTGCAAGCCCTCACTGCCCTCGGAGGTTTCGAATTTTTGAAAAGGGCAAACTTTTCCGAAAGCTCTGTCCCCCTTCCGACGAGCATCTGAAACGCCTCTTGTGTTCTCATGAGGGAAAAAGGAATCAGATTCTTGGCTGTTGTGGGATCCCGCTCAGACTGCTTCTCGTTTTTATACTGAAGCTTTCACGGATCTGTCACTAAGCGCACGCTCTCTCCTCTAGCCAAATCTTGATCCGTCGGTTCCCCCACCCCCTTCGTCTGCTGGGGGGTGTTCCGCAACGACTCTAGTACACCCTACAATGGGATGACCCCCTCCCCGACCAGCTCACTCAAATTGGTTGTCCGCAGTCGCCGACGTACCTCACTCCCTCGTTTCGCATCCCCGAGCTTTTTCCCCCACATTTATGGTTGTCCCCGGCGGTTGGCTTTTGTGATGCCTCAAAAAGGGTTTTGCGCAGTTCTCTACTCACACGCAAAGCGGGTCCACCCTCACACTACTCTACTGCGCGCAAGAAAAAAGGTCTCCCCTGAAAATTTTTTACCATACCCAAAATTTTAATTGTCATCCGCGCTCTTGCTTTTTCGCTCTTCAGACGATCTCACCTTTCTCGAGGCTCTCTCTCTGGAATCTTGACTCTATACCGGACTGATATCGTCCTTGCCCGGGTCGCTACTCCCCCTCATCGCCTCAAAAATTTCGTTGCAACCGTGTGGTTAAATTTTTGGGGACCTCAACCCTACCCACTGGGCCTCACGTCGCTCAGAAGAAAACCCTGCAGACTGCGGTTGCGGTCCTTCTCCCTCTGAACTTTTGCTCTCCCTGTGGTTGGGTGACCTCCTTCCCCGCTCACCAGCAGAAAAGTGGCCCAAATCGGTCTCGCTCCCAACGCTCACCTCGATTTCCCGGTGAAGACTTCACCACCACTCTCTTGCCAGTCGCACCAGATCCCTCTCACGTGCTGGAAAAATTCTCGACCGGGGTCCGCGCTCAGCGTGTATTTGGTCAAATCATAAAGATTCACTCGACTCCTGCTGGCCAAAAGCACTAATGCTGACCCCCTCGGACCTCTGCAACCCTCTAGTTGCAGGCGCTCTTAATCTGTTGATTAAAGGGAACTCAACAACATTACTATCAATGGCTCCGCAGATTTTCCCCAATCAAGCTGGATCGTCTACCCCCCGCGTCCCTTAGCCCATTCATCGACGCAACAGGGGTCCTCAGGGTGGCCGGGAGGGCCCCCCCACTCTCTGCTGCCCGAAGAATACGCTCACCGATTCTTCTCCCCCAACGCTCTCCTCACTCCTCTGTGCTCGTTTCACAAATTTCACTCCATTCCGGACCCGACCGTGCAGTCGCTGTTCAAAAACGCTATTGGATCTACTCTCCGCGGTCTGCTCAGACAGCGCATCCTGATGTCTCCTTGCCACAATTCCGTCAAGCCTCTACAACCAAAAAGGCTGACCTCCCAGCATTCGCGTACAAACCCCCATGCCTTCATGCACACGGCACTGATTATGCTGGACCTTTTTCAGAGAAAACCCCCAACCGAAAACCTCCAAGTACAAGGGCTACCTAGCTTGTTCTATGCCCGGCTACCAAAAACTTACTCTGGGAAAAGGTTTCTGAAATCTCCACAAGGGCCCTTTTTACCACTATGGGTGGGTTTTCTCGCGTAAGGTCTACCAGCCCCCATCTACTCTGATTTTGGCGCAAAATACGGGGTCTGCCGTCACATTCTGAAGCAAAATTTTCCCCAAATCGGGAATCTCGATCTCTGACTCTCTAGCCTTCGTGAAATCCAATGGCACTTCAATCCTCCCCATGCCCCAAAATTCGGGGCATCTGGGAACAGGTGTGAAAAACAGCCAAGTCCCCTTCTCCGCCGTCTCATCTCTGACCTCCCACCGCATGAAGAATAGCCACTCCCTTTTCTCACGCATCGAGGGTGTTTTTGAACAGCCCCCCTCTGTGTGCTACGCCCAAGACCCACTGATGGGCCCGACTATCTGAGTCCAGGTCCTTTCTGACCGTGCACCATTACTTGCCCCCCCAAAGCTCAGCCGGACAACGCATCACTCTGTCACGCTGGCACCGCGTGAGACAACCCACAACATTCTGGACCCCTTGGTCCCCGAGTATCACATACCCAAAGCACGCGGAAATGGACCCGGAACCCCCGAAAACCCCCAATCGGAGATGTGGTTTTCGGCTTGAAGCTTCAAACACTCCCCTCAATTGGCCAAAAGGGCGCTCATCATCTGCACCCTGGGCGCGATGGGATTGTTCGTGTCCCTCTATACCACCTCATCAGGCTCGTATACTGACCCGTCAACAAGATCACACCCCCCTGTTGCATAAAAACAAAGCATCTCTCTTGTACATTTTTTTTGTATTTTTGTTCTCATAGCAATTCTGCTAAGAACTCTCATTTGCTCTTTTCTCGTCTGACTATTTGCTTTTTAAGCAACCTCTTTGTCTCTTCTCTTTGCTTTCGTCACTTAGCCGAAAAAAGCACTTCTTTTGGGGGCCGGTATTTAACGCCCCTTCAAATATCCCTCTCTCTCCTTCCTCATATTTTACCCAATCCCCAAAAGGTGCACATAAGCATCTTTATCACAAAGTGCTGACTGAGAATTCCGTCGCACCGAATTTTGCGACTGGGGGGGGGAGTTACCCCCCACGATGGCAGAAAACTGTGAAATGTGTGCAGTTTGGGGAAATGCAAAAACTCTCCACGCGCATCAAATGTGTGTGCGTGTAACCTCCTCGCCACTTACCTTATTTCGTGTGCATTCTCCCAAAGGCCCCACCCTTTTCTCTGAGGGGGAAACTCACGTGTGTTTATAAAATAAAAAAGCAAACTCTCTCGCAAGTTTTAGTGTAAGTTCTAACATTTAGTGCCGCTCTACACGCCCTCCGCCGCACCACGTCGTCTGCCTTGTGTTCCCGTCTACACGTCGTCAGTACGTCCACCAACAACACGTCCAACCAGGTATGTGGTAATAGCTCTGCTTACGGCACTATTCCTCTGCTCTTAGCTCCAACCCCTATTTCCATCCCTCATTAATATACAGTCCACTCCTCCCCGTCATTACCTAGGAAAGTTCTAAACTTTCTCAACTAGAACTCTAGGTCGCGTGTACATCCTCGCCCTTGTGCCAACACTCTTGAAGCTTATTTTTGCTGGGAAACAGTCGACCAAACACGTAGTTCACCATAGATAATTGTTTTCAAAGAAACGAGTGAAAAGGCGAGATGTTCGCTGGAGACAGTAGTCTGAGTCTAGATAAAGGACTTGCCGTGTAGCTAGGCTGGCTTGGAGACGTTCAGTCCAGGGGATTAGTTCAGTCAAGCGCAGTGTTGGCCTAGTTTGCTGATTTAATCTTACTTCGTGGTATTGCAATGCGACGCAGGTTGAAGCTAGTTTTAGACCTATAATAAGGGTCGAGTTAACTTGATTCCTACACAAAGGGCATAAGTCCACGCATTTTTCTTATGGGTTGGAGGATCTCAAGTTGAGTAGGACAGAGTATTTAATTGGCCAGTTCCGTGGAACCTGAGGGGCGATGACTGTGTTCATGAGAGACCAGGCTTGGATTTTCGAAGGAGGCGAGGCCATCTCAAGTCAGTGGTGGTTGTGTGGAGTCCTTGGGTGGACGTATTCGGTGTGTTGGACCCGAGGGTCAAGTCGAGTCGAACATGGAGGCTCTGACGAGTGTCACCTGGAGAGCATGTGGTCGCGTTCGTAACATTTAGAGGGGCTACACTCGGAGTAGTAACCGTACCGGTATTTACGGAAGGTCTGGTGATTAGTGTGAGAGAGTCTAGGAGAGAATTTATGCAAATTGTATCAGTTTTTTAACGTTAATAATTCGTGAAAGTGTCACTGTTACATCTGTTTCATGTGCAGTGTGACTATAAATTAATTGTTTTTATCTTTTCAACGCCTTTTGCCAACGGCAATCAAACCAAATGTTACTGTCACGAAAGTTCGAGTGCAGTATATAATTGTATCGTTATTTTAATCAACACGCGTCCTCGGACAGCAACGAAATTAATCGTCATTTCATAAAACCGTCATTAATTAAAACAATTGAATCTTCAACATCATTTACACATTAAATAGGCAAGTATACGCCATTTAATGTGGATATCAATTTGAGCTACGAGATACTCGTCTAAAGGGGGACCAATCGTGTGAGCAGAGTGGGGTCCTGACAGCCCAGGATCGACACCAGCAGTACCTGCGTACATCAAAACCCTCCCATACAGCTTCGTACCGCATCAAGACAGCAAATATATCCCTTGTGCATCAAGATAGTGATTACAATAGTGAATTGTGCATCGATATAACCAGTAATTACATCATCTCATCGAACAATCAACAACAATAAAACGGATTATAAACCAACGGCAGAAGGATAAGTACCTGTCATAAGACAGTATTGTTTACAATTGTCAAATGTTTTTCTTTTCTTTAAATGAATCATCATAACATGTCATAAATGTCTGTCTAGTTTTAATCGCAACAGATAGGAATAACGAGCTCGTAGATAGGTAGGTAGGAAGTGTGATTATTTGTATCACCATTTACAAATGTTCAATAGTGAACCAGGCATTGTTCAACTTACTGATGCATTATCTCTGTAGTTTGGCATTCCCAACAATCCCTTTCACTCAACCTAGGCTATAGGCATTGTTGCCGGCGCGCGCAGACGCTGAGGCGTCAAGGGACAACTCCCATCCACGGGACAGATAAAGGTAGGATCTGAAGTAGAGTTATGATTTGATTTTCATTTAATTGCTATTTTAGTGTGAGGTTAATTTTGTTAATTTTTATTCTAATTTATCTTGTGCGAACTAATGAGCTAGTATTTTACTAGGTAGATCTTTTGGGGGAAATATTCCTAGCCGGGCAAGCAGAATAATTTCCCGTGTACTTTACATTACGTCTTGCGGTGATGTGATACAAAATAAAATTGTCACCAAGATAAACATTTCCAAGTGTTTTACTGTTCTTGCAGATGAGACAACCGACATTTCTGGAATTAAACAGTTCTACCTGCGTGCACGGTATGTTGATAAACAAGATGAACATTAAGTTTTGAGAGAAGACTTTCTTGGATTTGTGCCTGTAGAAAATTTGACAGGTGTGGGATTGGCAACCACTTTAATCACTTCCCTTAACGATTATGGCATTGACACAACGTATTTAAGGGGTCAAGGTTATGATGGAGCTGCATTTGATGGCCCTGCATTGTAGGTGATTGTTGTCGAGTTTCTATTGTTGTCCAAGTTTCTATTGTTACTTGTTTATTGTTATTTATTTATTTACTTATTTATTTATTTATTGTTATAACCTCACAAAACTCATATTTAAACCTTTATTCTATGGATTCTGGCTAACTTTTCCAACTTTTTCTTTCAAAAAGCAATACATTGTAAACTTCACCCCTTTCGCTTGCCCAAAGCTGAGTGACAGTTACATAAAACAAAGAAAATTTAAATTTATGCTAGCTCAAAATCGGTAGAACACAAGACGCCCAATTAATACAAAACACACGTTCTCGAAGCAATTAGCTACTTACTCAACACCAAGTCACGCTCTGCAAACAGCTGCTGGTTATAAATGCACACAAAAACTAAAGATCTAGTGAAAGGATTCTTAGGACTCAAGCTACAAGTATAAAAATTAATCAAGTTTACATTGATATAATTAAAGAACGAAAATACAAATTACAAAAACATGTCCCTACCTGCCTAATAGAGCTCTAAATTACTGTTTACATTCCCCGTGTCACTTTTGACCTCCAAACACCTGTATACTCAACAGTGAGTACAGGGTCAACCAAAATATGAGTACTAAGTTTAAGTTAAATGGTTGTTTTGAATGAAATTGAACAAGAATATTTAATGATTGGTACTCATCGTAATTAGTGTCGTATCCTTTATGTGCTGTAGAATCCAAAGCGATGATATGGTCGACGATATCCAATTGTAATAATGTGGGGGGGAAATCACTTGGTCGGCGAAGATCAGGAGAACACGTGGTCGCAGACGAAAACACAATATCAAGAAAGCAGCTGGTCGTTGTAAACAAAGTGACGTTTTATTTGTCACGGGAAAAGTTCCATGTAGCACGTGGTCGCAGATCAGATGACGTTGACACTTGACAATCAGGCCCTATCAGGCCAACACGGCCTTCCGCGTCACACACACGCACACACACCTCCTCTTCTCAAGCTCGACACGACACTCTCTGCTGGTTGCCTCTCACATCTCGGTGTCCTGCGGACAACCCTCCCTACTATACACCCCTCCCTCATGACTGTTAGTCGGTTCAAGGTAAGAGCCCCCTAGGAAACCTGTTGTGTTGTTTCTATTTACACCTGCCTGTCGTGTCCTTGGTTTAGTCACTTCTCTACTTTTGAACTGAGTAAACTTTGTTCTGGAAGCTTCTACCAACCCTCATACGATGAAGACGTAGCAGGATAGCACGTAGGCCATGGTGCCTGGAGCATTATTTCCGCGTTCATCCGTGCTCCCTTTATTGTTTTTGTCGTCGCCGTCGTGGAGGTAGTCAAAGGGAAGGGGAAAGTCCCCGACGACGGCCCAGAGCTCGCCATTAGTTTCAGGGAGAAAACTCCCTTAATCACGGGCCAAACCACGAGAAGGTTGGGAATTGGAATTTGATGGCCCCATTGTTTGAGCTTATAATAAAACTCAACCCCAAAGTTACGATTTGAAATTGTGATAAGAGAGACCAGCTCATATTCACCCTTTGCAAATACAGGCACAATTAAGATTTCAAAATGTTAGCATTGTTATTTGGCATTCCTGAAAAGTTTGCTAGTAATATGTTTTAATTTTGGAACGTTGCCGTCAAGAATGCACTGAAAAGTGTAGATATGTGGTCTCTTGGAGACAAAAACCCCGACAATTTTAAGGTGACAATTAATTGTACGGAAGTTCTTATCGAAACAAGTGAAAACCCAGCATATCACCAGCTCACGTACTCTCAGTGTAAAAATAGGCCCACATTCAAATGTTTACTTGGTATTGATGAGTGTGGTGTTGTAATCTGTTCCGAACTGTATGAGATTCCACCAGTGACCGACAGATAGTAATTTCAGGCAAATAAATCGAACTTTTAGAAGAAGGAGATACAGGCTTGGCGGACAAAAGATTAACAAAAATAACAAGTTTACGGGCCCAACATTCTCCTCGAAAAAGAATTGATTGATTGGATATTGCTTAAATAAATAAATAAATTGTATTTAGATTGATGATTGATTGAATATTGCTTAACGTCTCATATTTATGCACTTTGGCTAATCTAGACGATGAGTGGTGATAGATCTAGGCCTGTTCGGTATGGAAATTTTCATACCGGTATCCGGTATCTGAAAATACCGGTATAGTAGTCGGTAAACGGTATAAATACCGATACCGGATATTCGGTATAAACCGGATATTCGGTATTGACTGTTATACCGGTTTATACCGAATAACCGGTATAACGGTATTAACCGGATAACCGGAAAACTGGTTTATACCGAATAACCGGTATAAGTTAAATACCGGTTTTTACTGAACAACCGTTTTTGCAGTTTAACCGGTATATTGGTGTTTAACGGTGTACCGATTCTGTTAAATAATGACGATATTTACTGTTATGTCTTTTAGATACCGAATTATCCAGTTATTCGGTTTTCAGATCGCTGATCTTTGAGTTCACAAATCACAATCACATCGACTTATCGCCGATAATCCGCGTTCCCGGTAACCTTTTGCTTCGCCATAGCGCGCCTGCGCGCGTGCGCCCAATACAATGTGCCACTGCACCCACTGCCAGCGACCGCGAGCAAGACTTCAAATTAATAAACATAATAAAATATGTACTATTTTTCATGATAACCATGCATGCATGTTACAGTGGAACGAGTGAGTTACCGGACACGGGGCGGGGCGGGGGGTTATCATTACCATATTATTCATCAGTACCTAGGCTATATAATCACAATTCACACAGGTATTTACATAAATTTGCAAACATATGTCAGTCATATTATAGTCAAGCTGAGCAAGTCGCGATTGTCGCATTTGTTAGTACAACTACAAACTACAAAATCTCCGTTTGTAGCTAGGATTCTATACACATACATTTTTCCAGGGAAATCAGTCAAGCAAATAAATCACACAAGTTAATAATCACAATTATATTTTATTTAATGTGATACAGTTAGTAGAGATACGGAAAACGGCATTTTAATTTTGAATATTCTCCATTAGTTTTTTTTCAAATTTCGCAAAACCGTAAATGTCGGAGAGTTTTCCACACATAACGAGGACAATTGTTCCAAAGTTTGAGGCGCCGCCCCAAAATTGGTCTAAGAAGTTTTGGCATATGGGGCTACGATTTCGAGATAGTTATTTTAGGATATAAGTAACCACATGTATAAATAAAAAACTAGAATGAATAATTCAAAATTAAATGATTATCTAAGATAACTCTAAATACAATTTTTTATTTTTTTTAAAAATGTTACAGGAAAAACGAAAAATAAAACTTGGATAACAATTGTTCATACACACCTTAATACAAAGAACACTTTATGAACAAAAAGTAATACAAGATGTGCCCAAAATCGGATAAAATTCCATATTTTAGGGCACTTTCTCTAAGAGAGGCCAAGACTGTTCCACTGCCTGTGAGGTTACCTCAAATAGTCAAATGCTGGCAGCCATGTTTGACATGACTTCATATGCCAATATAAAGGGCATTTTTAAACATCTGGCAGTTGTATTCCACTCCAAATGAAACAACAGCAAAACGTATATCAAGGGTGCTTACGAAAACCTTGATCGGGTAAACTACGTGTTATTATTATTATTATTATTATTATTATTATTATTATTTATTTGCCTTTGAATATGTACAAAACAAAGACAGGCAGCCAGAAGAGGGCTTGAAGCCCAAAACACATGTGGTGTCCGACTGCCTTACTACAACATACCAACATAAATAAAAATAACTAACAATACATACAATGAAATATTTACAAAATAATGCAATTGACACGCACGCGCACACACTCACACTCACACGCACACGCACACGCACACACACACACACACACTCACATTCACACTCACACTCACACACACTCACACTTGCACAAAACAAGTTAATTCAGTTGACACGTGGAGGAATATATGTTCGAATTTTGTTCAGGAATTGGTTTGATGATAATGTTTTAAGGGATGTTGGCAATCTGTTCCATTCATTGGCCGCTCTGCTGTAGAATGATTTCTGGTAAGCTGCAGTGCGTGCGAGGGGTGGCTGTAAGTAGGTTACTCGGCTACGATGCTGGAGGCGTATGCGCAAGCGTTGTAGGGGGTCAAGGTCAACCGATCCATGAAACATTTTCCGCAAGAACATCAAGTCCACTTGGTAAGCATAATCCGTCAACGATGGGAGGTGACATGCAAGAAGTCGAGACTCGGAGCGCCCAATCTCTTTACTTCGTTTCCCAAGAATGTGTTTTGTCGCTCTGCTTTGCATTGCTTCCAGGTTAGCCAAATTGCTCTTATTTGGACTCCATGCCGGCCATGCATATGTTAAAAGAGAACGGACAGTCGCTAAGTAAACTGATCGCTTAACTCTTGGGCTACAGCACTTGAGATTTCTAAACACAAATCCAAGTTGCCGGGATGCACGGGAACAGATATTAGTCGTATGGACGTTCCATTTGAGATTACTAGCTATAGTCAACCCAAGGACTTTTGCGCTGTCACAGGTTTTAAGCAACCTACCATTCAAGTAATAATTGCTTGCGATTTTGGCAGAAGTTAGTGCCAAGCGGATCACTATTGTTTTAAGAGCATTAAAGTCCATTTGGTTAACGCCACACCATACCTCCAAATTAGCCAAATCTTCTTGAAGTATGGTGCAATCTTCTGGTCCATAGATTGGCCTGTAAAGTGTACTGTCATCCGCATACTGTACCAGGTCAGACTTGACAGTGTTTGGTATGTCAAACATAAATACATTAAATAGGAGTGGTCCAATTGACGAACCTTGAGGGATGCCTGATGTCACATTAATCTTACCAGATCTGGCACCACCGTCGTTTGAGTACGCCCATTTAAGTAACAGTGAAACCATTGCAATAACTTCCCTTTAACCTGGTAGCCTTCCAGTTTATCTAGTAGTCTTCTATGTGGAACACGGTCGAATGCTTTTGACCAGTCAAGACATATAACATCAATTTGCTTGACCTGTGGAGAGTCTAGTTGTTTTTGCCAATCTTCTATGACTTTTGTAAGCATTGTCGTCGTTGATCGTCGCGGTAAGAATCCATGCTGGTTGTGGTTGACTACTCCTGCCTCATACAAATGCCGTAAAACAGCCTTCGCCACCAGGAACTCGAGGGCTTTTCCATCTACCGAGGTAAGCGATATTGGTCGATAATTGGCGGTGTCTTCCCGCTTGCCTGATTTAAATACTGGCACAACGTCTGCAGTTTTCCATTGCTCGGGAAGTGATCCGGTACTCAGTGAGTGGTTGAAAAGCGCAGACAGAGATGGAGCTAGCGAAACTGCACAGTTTTGGAGGATTCGAGCGGGGATACCATCAGGACCGGTGGCTGCGCCAATCTAATATCATTTGTTAAAGGATATATGTCGATAAACATGCATAACCACTTGCACCTTTCATATTCAGTTATTCAGCTTGGACCACTTTGGGTATATTCTTGTTTCCAATTTGAAGATCTGAATGGCAAACTATTACAACCCCGTCACAGTTAAGTTATTTAGGTGTTAGTGCGCTGGAATGGGTGTTTGTTGTTGGCGCTTAAAGTATGTCTGGAGTTAGTTATCATCTCTTAAATCATTTGTTTTCCTTGTTGCAGCCACCATTTCACCAAAACCAGTGTAATTGAGCGAGCGTCTCCACTTGACTCTTATGGCTCGAATGTCTGTTTTTTTTTCTTTTTTTTCTGTTACTGCTTCAATACAGGTCGCACCGTTTCTCTGATCGACCTGAAATTTTGCACACATGTACATACCACCTAGGCGGGTTGCTGTATAGTTTTTGAACAAAATCCGATCGTTGGTTATAAAAAAAAAAAAAAATAAAAATAAAATAAAAATAAAAAAATAAAAAAAATGTTCCGATCGTTATGAATGCAGGGTCAATAAGTACAACATTCTCTCCTATTTTCCAAATTTTCAGCTAAATCGGTCAAGACCTCAAAGACTTATTGGTAATCATAATTCGAAAAATTATGTTAAAAAATGAAGGAGGCAGTGAAGATACAAAGATACACTTTAGAAGGCATGACGTGAATTAGTACAATGCAAAGATGTTGGAATAGTTTATAGTGTACAATGTCAATATCCAGTTAGGCCTACACTGTGTGGTGGGCCTTATGGGAATGTCGTACTCGGGTCATGTTGCACGTACCGGTGCTCGCTCAACAACGCGTCCACCTGAGCGTTTTCCTAGTATTTTATCTTTATATTCTTAGCTTTATAAGGTGGGCATACAATAGTGGTAAGATCACATCAGGAATCAAGGATAATGCAATAAAGTAACAATTAGGCATATTGTTTAAATCACCTTATTGACATTTAATTTAAGCCACAGCTTAATAGACTATGTATTAATGACCGACTTAATTTTATTTTGGGATTGAACGAATTTCAGTGGCTCTTAGCACAGGATCCATGGACGTACTTGCAGGACAAAGTGAGAGAACTTCAACAATTCCTGCGGGGCAATATTCCACAGCGATACTATGAGTGGTTCCCAACATCTGTGTTACACCTAGGCTATGTAGTTTGTTTAAAATTCCGGTTCTATGCGTATGCCTAGGCCAAAACATAAAATGTGGAGAGCATAGGCCTACTCCGACGTGTGTTAATGGATTATTCTTCTTTTCTAGGGTGTCATTGAGCTTAATGTCCAAAACGGACTTCCACATTGATGTCAGTGTGGATAGAGAAAAGTGGCATCAAATGAAATTGAACAACGCTATTGCCAGTTTGAGTAGGCCTAACAGCCTACAGTGACAAATGTACAAAACGGTATTGAAAAATGGGCACCTTTTATCGGGTCTAAATGTTATCCACCAAAAACATTCAACTTTACATATAGGCCTACTATCATTTCTTATAGTTTAATCTGTTCAGTCAATGAATATGTTTATATTGCCACCCTCAATTGATGAACCACTAGACCTGAACTCTGACGAAGAAAATGTTGGCAATGATATTGAAAGTACTCATACCCATGCATGAAAACCGATGAAAAAGGTAGAGACTTTAACATAGAGTCCTATATTGACAATGCAACGTCAGACTACCATGTTCGGTCAAAGGCCATGACTTCCTTCAAAATGAAAATATTGTACAATGTGAGCGTTGAATTGTCGTTAGTAAGTATTCATGTGAAAACTGCTTGCAACTGAAAAGCATCATCAATGGGTAAGTGCAACCAACTATGTTGCTGCTTTCTTGTTTGCCATTTTAGATTATTGTAACTAATTCACTAAAGAATTTCCAATAAGTAACACCTGCACATGGAACGTGGGTAGAAAGTGGGAAAAGGATCCAAGGAAAGTGTGCGATGTCTCGTATAATAATGTAATGGACCAAGATATGAAAGTGAAACTGTCGACTTTTGATCCCCGTCCACCTTCCACGAGAATAAGGAAAATGGATCAAAACTAAGTAAATGACTTTGTTACAAGGTTGCAATGGTCTGCGAGCAATGAGAACATGACCTGTACCATGTAGCAAACTTTTTTGCCACTCACCTACAGTGACTTCACCCTTGACAATAATGATCTTTTAATTTTACAAGAAAACACTGTCAACTTCCTACAAAATTTAAAAGCTGAAAAAAGGGCAATTAGCATGCCAGTCCATTATGTTTTAAACCAGGACACTGCCAACTGGTATGCCGAGAAAAGTGTTCGTGTAACGGCATCGGTTTGCATGTTTTCCACGAGCGACCTCGTTATACAGAGAAAGCTTTTGGTTTCAAAATAATGAGATATCTATGCTCGATATTAAAGAAAATGTAGAAAACATGGATGTTACCGATGTTTTAAATAAAAACCAAACTGACAAACTAAACAACTCGAGGAGAATGAGTAATGCTGTAGCAGAGGGTTACTTTGCAACAGTTAAAACTCGGTTAATAGAGGTACCTAACATGAAACCGGATTGATTTCTTGAAACGTGTAGGTCTGATCTCAGCTTAATGTTCGGAAGTGGTATATGATATTCCGAAAGTACGATGTGCACAAGGGAACGTTCTCGGGAACACTTCTCTAAAACCCATGACGGCGGTGGAGGAAACCCAAAAAGGTGGGAAAAAGGGGCGACGCATTAAAAGAGTTACTTGCAACACTTACACAAAGAACTCAATAAAACAACCTCAGGTACAGAAACCGGGCACCCTGGTTGTATGTTGGGGCTCCCATCACACACTGAACATAACTTAACACTTTCCGAATGTTGTGTACTGAGTGTGCAGTGATTGTGGTGTTCTAAGAGGCAGTGGTTCCAAATGACACCAACAGTCTTGGTGATGGCTTTTTGTCTTATATTGTTGTGAGATGAAGTGAGCTGTTTGAATTGTATAAAGTGTTGTTTTTATGTTGTTTTTATCTTATTAAAATGATTAGTAATTAAATATAAAGAAGTGTATTTATATTTGATTATGTTACAAGGTAGACTAACTACCATACGTAACATTTGGCGACGAGGATTAGTGATTTAATTCACGCATCACGAGCACAGGTCCACCTTTGTCAGGCTTAGGCCCAAGGTATAGACAAACTTAGAGATGGCAACATTTGGAGTGATGGAACAATTTGACGCAGAGGAAGGTAGACCAATGGCATCATGGACACTCTATGAAGAACGCCTTGATTTCTATTTCGAAGCAAATAACATAACCAGTGATAAGAGGAAACGAGCTGTGCTGTTTACCGTTTGTGGCCCTGCTACTTATGCGACAATACGCTCACTCGTGTCTCCAGCCTTACCAAACACAGTTTCTTACAAGGACATTCTAACCACTGTGAAACTACATTTCAACCCTACGCCATCTGAAATTGTCCAGCGATTTAAATTCCATAAGAGGAATCAGCGAGCACAGGAGTGTATATCAGCATACATAGCTGAACTGCGGCACTTGGCAGAGCATTGTAATTTTGGAACCACTTTGGATTCCATGCTGCGAGACCGTCTTGTCTGTGGTGTTCAGGACGAACAGCTGCAACGCAAGTTCCTGTCAACCACATCTTTATCTTTGAGTCCGCACAGAAGTATGCACTGGCAGCAGAGGCTGCTACGCTCCAAGCGCAAGAATTACGTACCAGCCAGGCAGGTAATCATTCTACTAGTTTTAATACTACGGTTAATCAAGTTAAACAACGCCAGAAGTCTACAAGTTCTGAACGGAAGCCATGTTTCCGCTGTGGGGACACACACCCTCCAGAAACTTGCCATTTTATCCAGGCTGTCTGTCGGTTTTGTAAGAGAACTGGACACATTGAACGTGTTTGCTACAGTAAGGCCAAGTCTTCTAACCAAAAATGTCCAGCCAGTCCAGCTAAAGCCTAGTTTTAGAGGCAGGAAGGAAGGAAACAGGACTGTTCACGGTGAGCATACACACTCCATTGTGGAAAACACATGCGAAGAAGTAGATCAGATAAGTGAGGCTAGAAATGTTTACATTTTAAACACAAGTGTTCCTGAGGGCAGAGACACTACAACAGTATCAGTGTTACTTAATGACAAGCCAGTCCAAATGGAGATAGACTCAGGGTCTGCATGCTCTATCATTGGTTTTAGCGCATTTGTTGAATTATTCCAAGATACTGTTGAAATCCGACCCTTTTCGAAGACACTGCGCACGTGGTCCAAACAACAGCTACATGTTAAAGGCATGTGTACTGTACAAGCTAGTTTCAACGGTCATAAGTGTGACCTACCACTCACTGTTGTTGATGGCAATGGCAGTCCACTTTTGGGTCGTGACTGGTTCCCACACCTGGGAATTCAAATCGCTCTTAATGGAGTTCACCAGACACGAGTTGAAAGTTTAACCGAAATACTTAAACAGTACGAGGAAGTATTTTCCGAGGACATTGGTCAGTACAATGGACCTGAGGTACACATTGATGTAGATCCAACGGTTTTACCTAAGTTCTACAAAGCTCGCCCAGTACCATTTGCATTACGACCAAGGTTGGATGAAGCTTTAGATAAACTGGTATGTAAGGACATTCTACGACCAGTAGCCCTACGTCATTCACGCTGGGCAACCCCTATTGTTCCGGTTATTAAACAGAATGGTGATATACGAATTTGTGGTGACTATAAAGGAGCTACAGGAGAATACCCTTTACAAAACAAAGTGGAGGCTATGAAGAAAGCACCTGCACCTACCAACAAGACAGAATTGGCTCCTCCACGTTCGTGGGGGCGTTCGGAAAAACCCTGGTCTCGCCTCCATATTGATTTTGCGGGCCCCTTCCAGGGAAAGACATTCCTTATTGTGGTAGATTCCAATACAAAGTGGTTGGAGGTCATTCCTGTTAATTCCATGGCTGCAACAACGGTTATTAACAAGCTTGCGAGCCTATTTGCGACTCATGGTTTACCCGACATAATCGTTTCTGACAACAAGGCATCGTTCACAGCAAATGAATTCCAGCAGTTCTGCTCAGACAACGGAATTAAAAGCATACGAGTCGCTCCGTATCATCCCGCATCAAATGGTCAGGCCGAACGTATGGTACAGTCCGCCAAGGGAGCCATGAAGACTATTGTAGTGGGCAGCTGGGAAATCAGACTGGCACGATATTTGTTAAACCAACATCTGACTCCACATTCAACAACAGGTGTTAGCCCTGCAGAAGCTCTAATGCACAGGAGACCTCGTTCACAGTTAGACCGTCTACATCCTGATTCACTTGATGTGTCCCGTACCCAGCAGGTAGAAACAGAAAACAATTTACAAGCGGAATTGGGGGCAAGAAGTTTCGGAACTGGAGATCTTGTCTACATGAGAAATTACTCCCAAGGACCAAAATGGATCCCAGCCGTGATAACAGAGCGCACTGGACCGGTATCATATGCAGTCGGCACAGAAGATGGTGTATCCAGACGTCATGTGGATCAACTACGAGCCCGAGTTCAAAACTCTACTTCAGTGGACGTTTCCGCAAACGGCTCTGAAAACTTCACCGACACCCAGTACCCAACTGCCAATTGCAATTGCCACCAACAATTGCAGACACTGTTGATAACAGTGAAACCCCAACTGAAGATATTCCCACATTCCGGCAACTGCCATTACCGACATCACCTACAGCACTTAAGTCTACTGCAACCCGGCCTCAACGAGAGACACGCCGCTCTGCATATTAAACATATTATTGTTAAACTAATCTTAGTGGGGAGAAATGTTGTGTACTGAGTGTGCAGTGATTGTGGTGTTCTAAGAGGCAGTGGTTCCAATGACACCAACAGTCTTGGTGATGGCTTTTTGTCTTATATTGTTGTGAGATGAAGTGAGCTGTTTGAATTGTATAAAGTGTTGTTTTTATCTTATTAAAATGATTAGTAATTAAATATAAAGAAGTGTATTTATATTTGATTATGTTACAAGGTAGACTAACTACCATACGTAACACCGAACATCAACCCCTCAGGCTGCACGGACAGAACAGACGGAGCACAATACTGAGATAACGAATGCTTCTCTGACAAGCAGGGCAGAATTAACAGTGAACTAAACCTTCAGTCTGGACAGAACAGACAAAGTCCGGGAGTTAACACGCATTAAACAAAACGTTGCTAGAACTAACAGCCAAGACTACCTAAAACAACTGATCCACCTGTGTCACTCATCTGCATTGTCCCCAGAACGATGAGCGGTGACAAAACACGTCCACCCACGACAAGAATAACAGACCGACTGAAAAGCGAGGCACTAGGCAGCTCCAGCGCTGTGGTAAAGGTGGCGTTCGAAAGGTGCGGGGCGGCGAGGTCATATCGATGCTGCAAGTAAAGTGCATTGAGGTTTTTCAAAATAACAATGTGACAGTAGCACATGAACTCTCAGTGGTGTAAATAATTTTTGGTGGATGATTTTTTTACGTGTGTAGCGAGGTTTATCGTGACTATACTAAAATATTGAAGACACAATACACGAAGTAGGGGATGCAAATAAAAATAATAACATAATACTCCCAGAACAAACACTGTAAGCCTACTGTCGTTAAATTAAATGTTACCAATTTCCAGCCAATTTTTAAATTTATTATTCTTGTAGGTTTAAATCGCCAAATTTGGTGAATAAGTTTATTGGATGAGTGAAACAAAGACTTCAATTTCACTTACTGTTTTGTTTTTTTTTAAACTTCTGTTACCCCAAGAAAAAAAGCTTGAGTTTTGTTTTTTGTTAGTTTTTTTTGTCTGTTTGTTCGCTCTCTACCGGACAATCGGCATATGCGATCTTGATGAAAGGAGGGGACCTTCGAAATCTCTGAACTTAGAGCTGTATTGTTTTTGGGTAAAAACGAAGAAATATTTCTCATGAATATCGTACTTTTACGATTTTTTTCGATTTTTAGCGCAATATTTTTGTGACATTTGGGCCGATTTTGACCAAACGGTTGGGGCTACGACGTTCATATTTTACATGGACATTAAGGTTATGGTGCTGTAGTACCTATTGAAAGAAAAACTTGATAAAGTTATTCAGAATCCATAGAAATAAAAGTTTAAATATGAGGTTTTTTATGTGTACAACAATAATTAACAAGAAACTATAGAAACTTGACAACAATCACCTACAATGCGTTCATAAAGCAATCTTCGGGCCTACAGATATTTGACAATCTAATTACTCTAGCAATTAGTACTACTTTTAAAAATTATTCTAATTTAACAAAAATGATTTTGCAATGGAACTTGAAGAAGTAAAGAGATCCCACGCGTACTATAAACTTTAAAAAAGCTCATCCATCAACGCGACGGAACTTAAGCGTTTTCCTAGAGTATTTACATTTTGCAGATTCATATGCGTCTAAAGTTAAAGGTACTACAAAAAGGAAGCACGCAGGAGGAAGTGGCGGCGGCAGCATCGAAAAGGTTGGGGATACAAAACAGGGCCGTACTGCAGAGGTTCCCCTTCCAGTGCAAGAACCCATCCGCAGGCCGGTTGAACATGCCGGCGCGCATGCCGGCCAACAGACACACCAAATGCAACCGATGTTCTATCCCCGCCAGCCAGCGCCCGGGTTTCAGCAAACCCGCCGCATCAAGGCGGTCGAGGAGGGAACAGGACTGTACTGTACATCACACATAAGTTTGAATAATTCAAATTTAAGGCTTAAAAGACAGTACTTGTAGTTACGCTGCGAACTTATTTGTGGATTCTCTTAAAATTATACCATCTTCAGAAAATTTGTATGGAGGGTAGGGGAAACAATAACATTTGAAATGTTTGTAAGTGGTATTTTTTCCCTTTTACCTTACCTGTATATTATAAAATATTGATTATTACTTTTACGTTACCAAAACCCAGGCATGTTTTTCGGGGCGGCCCGATTAGGCCCGGGCCGCCCTTGAATTCTCTGATATTTATTTCCAAATTTGTTTAATTCTTTTCAATACGTCTAATACATGGAAAAACAATTACTATAATTCTCCTGAATTGGCCCAAGTGTTGCTCTCTCGTGCTACAGACTGTGTAGGAACATTACGTATCAACCGAAAGAGTTTCCCTCCAAATATGAAAGCTGCAAAGCTGAAGCTAGGTGAAGTCAGTGCTCAGCATGATGGTGGTGTGATGTTAATGAAGTGGCGCGATAAAAAAATAGTAAGTCTTATCTCTACTTGCCACAATAGTGAACTTAAAACAACTACTGTCAGAAACAAAGAGGTGACAAAACCACAGCTTGTACTAGACTACAATACACACATGGGAGGAGTGGACACTAAGGACCAGATGCTGCATGGGTATTTGTTAGAACGTAAGAAGGGCAACAAGTGGTATATCAAGCTCTTCAAGCGGTTGCTAAATGTTTCAATCCACAACAGTTATGTAATTTACAAGCATAACAACGGAAAGACGGACCATCTTGCGTATCGTTTAGGATTGGTTCGAGGTCTCATCGAGCAATATGGAGGAGCCGCGAGACCCATCACTACAAGACCATCCATAGAACCACCACCTAAAAGATTGTTTGAGCGACACTTCATTGAACGTATCCCGGCCACTGGGAAAAAGAGTAAACCTTTAAAGACGGTGTGTAGTGTGTTACAAAAACAACAAGCGTAAGGAATCTTGTTTTTGGTGCCCAGAATGCCAAGCAGGCCTATGCATTGAAGAGTGCTTCAAAACCTATCACACCATCTTGAACTTCTGAGCTACACCGTAGAAGTTACCGATCGGATCAAGGATCAATATGCTTATCATATAATATCATCTTATCACTTATCATTTTACTGTTTGTATTGCCCCTTTAAAATAATTATTGACAATACAAAATGTCGAATACCTTTGTATTTATAGTAATAGGATTGTAAGCTATTTTTTTAAATTGAATTTATTTTGGATATTCAATTGTTTTATTCATTTTATTATAATTGATTGCCATTTTAATTGCCTATTTGAATTGTATAATTGTAAATTTATATTTATTTGTATTTGCATGAAAAGGTTGTACAGTAGGCTTTATATAATTGCTTATGTCTGCAAAGAAACTATGTAATTTATAAAAATTAATATTTTTATTGTTTTAGATTTTAATTAATTGTCAATTTAATTGGATAACATGTAATCAAAATGAATTTTTTGCTTGAATCATTAAGGCCTTTTTGTATTTGAAATTGTATAGGCCTTTGTAAGTAAAAATGCGAATTTTCATGATTCTTTTAATATTTTAATAGATTTTTTTTATTAGCTTACTTTGATAAGCATATATTAATTCAAAATAAAAAACTAATACATTATTTGGATTGAGCATTTTGTTTTCAATAAGACCTGAAAGTTTTAAGATATTATCTTATCAGCAATAGAAAATATGCATAATTTAGTAATGAGCTGCACATTTTGGTAGAAAACTAAAAAATCACTACCACTGCAGGGTGAGTTTTGCAATAACTCTGAACCGGCTTGGAGGGTTAAAAATAGGTTCAGGGGTAAACAAACACTAGGTCCCTGTATAAAATAAATAAAAGAGCGGATTATTTTTTGGAAATTTTTTTGACGCGACATAACCTCAGAATCAACAATTACATTCAAATTACTGGAATCAGTAGTTCTAGTTCAAAATTGAATTTTGAGCAGCGGTTTTTTGTATATTGTTTTTACACTCCTTTATCTACAACCTAAATTTAAGGATAATTGGTTAAATATGGTTTGTTGCGTTGCACATTTTGTTTTGCCTGCCGGTACAATTTCAAATTTTGTACCGTTCAACGGAAAAAATCGTGCAACGCTTGAAACCATATGAAACCATAAGAAACCAATAATCCTTCTATTTAGGTTGAAGATAAAGGAGTGTAGAAACAATATGCAAAACGCCGCTGCTCAAAATTCAATTTTGAACTTGAACAACTGATTCCAGTTATTTGAATATAATTGTTGATTCTGAGGTAATGTCACGTCAAAAAAATTTCAAAAAAATATTTCGCTCTTTTATTAAGTCCCTCTCTCATTCTACTAACTTTTCAGACATCTTTACTGCATTCTTTAGAAATCAGATTTGGGTCTCGAGATTCCCCTTAACGTCTCATATTTATGCAACTTGGCTAATAGAGACAAAGGGAGAGACGTAAGGGGCGACGCGGGGGGACAAGGGGTGGACAGGCCAGTGCTGGTCAGAACCAACCACAATCCTATGGGGAGGGCAGGTGTTCCCCTACGTCGTGGTCGTCTCCGTCTGTCATCATCCGTCCGTGTTGTCATTGTCGTCGCCGTCGGGGAGGTAGTCAAAGGGAAGAGGAAAGTTCCCCGACGACGACCCGAAGCTCGCCATTAGTTTCAGGGAGAAAAACCCCAATCACGGGCCAAACCACGAGAAAGTTGCGAGTTGGAATTTGATGGCCCGACAACACCTTGAGTGAACACCTTCACCGAAATGCACAACACAAGAAGGGGAACACATGTTTGCATAGTAGGCCTACCTAGGCCTGATTGGGAAGCCTACTCATGAGCTAACTTCACACCTAGGCCCAGGCATACGTCTAAATCTTCACTCTACGGAGGAGCCTAGGCCAAGGCAAAATGCTTTGACTACTGTAACTGACCATAGGCCTACTAAAGAGCCTACTCCTGGGATAACTAGGTCAAGACGCGTGCCCCAATCACAACAGCTTAAGTCATTCTGCCATCCCAAAAAATTTGAACCCCTGCTCGTCAAGACAGGGACAACAACTTCCCAATTCTATCCAGCATCTCGGCCAAGGGTATAATTCACAAAAATCACTATACCCTCACCAGTAGACCTAGGACTAATATCGACCACAACACTCGAGGGATAAAATATCAAGTATCAATGTACCAGTTATTGTTGCCAACATTCACCAAAGCCCACAACAGTGGTGCTCGGTGACTCCATGGTAACTAAGTGCAAGTATTTAGAACGTTCACCAGGTATTTAACTACAAATATTCCCTGGAATCCAGCCGCCCCAGCTATGCCACTAAATTGAGGAGGAAACTGCCACGGACTACCACAGGGCCAACACTACTGTCGCCACAATAGTAAGCGCAACCAACCTTCGAGCCGGTTTTAGATCCATCAGTGAAAATGAATTTAAAGGTATGGTATTCGTGACAAATAGCTTGAATTTTTTGAATTGAATATTGCTTTACGTCTCATATTTATGCAACTTGGCTAATCGAGACAAAGGGAGGGACGTAAGGGATGACGCGGGGGGACAAGGGGTGGACAGGCCTGTGCTGGTCAGAACCAGCCTGAAAACTAGTTTTGAAAATTACATCTGATGTTGTGGACTTATTATATCGGCAAAGGTCGAAACAAATTTCAGGTTCCGGAAGTAGCCATGGAGGGTTTCGGCTCAAAACGAAACTCAATAGATTGGGTACATCAAAATTTAAAATTCTAAAAAGATGTCTACAACGTAATCCGACAGGAAGGGTCGCCAAAGGTTTGGTATCGAAGTGACGGACAAATCTCTCATCAAAAAGAGTGTCATGAGATGGGTGGTTACGCATTGCCCGGATCTTCAATACGTATCTGCCCAACAAGTAGTTCCGTCTTTCTGCGAGGGAAGTCATTCCTGCCTCAGCATACAGGCTGAGGACGGGGCTCGTCCGAAATGCACCCAGCGCCAGCCGGAGACCACTGTGGTGGACAGTATCGAGAAGTTTCAAGATGGAATCACGGGCCGACGAGTAGACCCAACAGGCATAGTCCATTACGGACCTAACCAGTGAGCCATATATTTGCAAAAGACATGTCCTGTCCGCACCCCATGAAGTGTTACTAAGAACTTTAAGGATGTTTAATTTCAACATACATCGTTTGCGCAATTCTGTGACGTGGTATCTCCAATTTAGTTTAGTATCAAACTCCAAGCCAAGAACGCGAACGTGTGGTTTAAATTCAAGTTGCACACCGTTAAGGGTAAGACGTGGATCTACGTGCATATTCCGACTGCGACAAAAGTGAATGCATTGTGTTTTATCGGCAGAAAATTTTGTGCCACGTGCTCCGCCCAATCACCGATGTTGTTCAATGCAATCTGTAGATGTCGTTCGGCAACGGAAATGTTGACCGACCTATAGAAAATCCCCAAGTCGTCGACGAATAAGTAGGACATGATGGACTTAGGTATGCACGAGGTGACACTGTTAATTGCGACTGCAAACAGGGGAACCGAAAGGACAGATCCTTGAGGAACTCCCGTTTGCAGTTCATATGGGTACACTTTATATATATATATATATATATATATATTTATTTTTTATATATATATTTTATTTATTTTATATATATTTATATATATATAAGATACACTTTACAAGGCATGACGTGAATTAGTACAATGCAAAGATGTTGGAATAGTATATAGTGTACAATGTCAATATCCAGTTAGGCCTACACTGTGTGGTGGGCCTTATGGGAATGTCGTACTCGGGTCATGTTGCACGTACCGGTGCTCGCTCAACAACGCGTCCAACTGAGCGTTTTCCTCGTGTGTACAACAATGGCGTAGAAAAATGACGTCAATATTTTTTTGTTTAAGCACGGAGTCACCTCCAACACGTGGCCCGGCAGGTGGGGGTGCCAAACGCGACACCTGCGCAATTGGTGCGCGAGATATCCGCATTGGCAACACATGGTGTGCAATTTGGCTCACACACGGAAGTCACCATGCCACAATGAGGTGGTCAAACACCATATGATGTGGAAGAGTTGGCTGAAATCGCGGTAAGTGTTGTTAATTTATTTTTTAATGGTGTCCAAATCGGTGAATACATGAACGAAAATCACCATTACATCACTTGATGAATTTCATAAGAGTTTTTATGACACAACTCGCTTGAACTTTCACCCCTCACCCCACATTGTTTTCACTTACATTCACATTCACAACGAATTTAAATACATCAAATCAATCGTATTCACTTTCCATATGTCACTTGTTGCACATGCCTACAATACATTTACCTGTGTTACTGTTTGTGGTTGATTTAAAAAAAAAATCCGATAGGTGAGGGTGAGGTCGCACTCGTCTAGTGTATTTCTATGGCACGTTCACGTATGTGAGCCCTGTTAACTTAACCCTGTTAACTTGTGATCAATTGTACAAAATGTGCCCTAATAATCCTGACAAAAAACATATGTTTTACATTGCAGAAGGAGCATCTTATAAACCATTTTGAAACCCTTGTGGGATTCAACCCTTTTACACGTGAGGAAGAACTCGTGCACATCATACCAAACCACATAATGTACTATGAATTCATGATAAACAAAAAAGCCCGAAATCTGCAGCACTAAAAACAGTGGTAGCAGAATTGCAAACTGCAATGCTGTTGGAAATTGAGGTTGACTCTAAGAATGAAACTGCAGATGGGACCGTGGACACCCCAACCCCAGATCAAGCTTCTAATAAGCTACGGCTCAAATTCTTGACTGTGTTGGCTATGTTGAGCATTCAACTGAAGCAAGAATCCTCATCAGTCTAGAAATGTTATGAGGTACGCAACATTAATATTAGAGGAACATTTTTTTATATATATAATAATCATGATCAGTCACGTTTACAGCAGTTAAGGTGATTAACGTGTTTTAAAACGTATTGCAAGGTTTCTACATGTTTATAATATTATTTATTAATAGTATCACTATTTGCAATATTGTTGGCTTAGGAACCGCACTATCATATTTATGCAACTTGGCTAATCGAGACGAAGGGAGGGACGTAAGGGATGACGCGGGGGGACAAGGTGTGGACAACTGAAGCAAGAATCCTCATCAATCTAGAAATGTTATGAGGTACGCAACATTAATATTAGAGGAACATTTTTATATATATATATATATCATGATCAGTCACGTTTACAGCAGTGAAGGTGATAACACGTTTCAAAACGTATTCCAAGGTTTCTACATGTTTATAATATTATTTATTAATAGTATCACTATTTGCAATATTGTTGGCTTAGGAACCGCACTATCATATTTATGCAACTTGGCTAATCGAGACGAAGGGAGGGACGTAAGGGATGACGCGGGGGGACAAGGTGTGGACAGGCTTGTGCTGGTCAGAACCAGCCACAAGCATATGGGGAGGGCAGGGGGTGATGGAATTTGATGGCCATACGCCATTAATTGCAAACGTAAACCAAAATGTGTTAAATGTGCGGAATCGCACATAACAGCTGAGTGTGCTAAAGGTAAAATCGCCTCACCAAAGTGTGGCAACTGTCACGAAGGACACCCGGCTAGCTACAGGCAGTGTCCAGTATACGCAAGACAGCTAAGTCTGAGAAATCAAAACAAACAACAGGTCTGCACCCAAGACTCCACGACCACCAAACATTGACGGGAGCGACTTCCCTCCTCTCCCAAAAACATCTGCCAGAGCCACTCCACAACAGACCGCGGGGACACGATCGACTAGTGCGCAACATCAAGACCTGGAGGAAAGTGTAAGTCTTACACAAATGTTTTCAGAACTAAAAGGCATATTTGGTTCCATAAACATGAATAATATTGTGACCATGCTCAAATAAACAGTGTCAAACGTAATGAAGACCCCTGACAGGGTATCTAAAATGGTTGCCTTAATCAAAGGCTCTCTAGAGCTAGTTAGTAAAAATGGCTAACTCCACACAAATTAACTATCTTTTCTGGAACTGTAATTCCATATCCTCAAAAGACAAGGTCTCCGAGCTAGAAGCCGTCTTAATGAAACAGAACATTCATATACTAGGTCTGTACTACTGTACTTGAACTCCAAGATGTGTTTGATTTAAATAATCCTCTTCAGTAATTTAAACCAGTATTATAAATTAAGTGAATAACTCTATACAACAACAAAAAACAGCACAGAAACCAGCACCACTATAGTGTGTCAACCCTCTAATCTCGCACTGAACAGAAGCAAACACCGACCAAACATAAACTGCACAACCTGTGCGGACGGAATAGACACAGAACAACACTGAGATCACAAACGCTTTACTAGCAACAAAACCTTTCAGTCTCGACAGAACAGACATTCTCTTAAAGATAACAGACGTCTAACTGAACACATTCAGCAGAAACAGAAGCCAACGCCATGTGCTGTGGAGTCCGAACAAGAGCGGAACTAAGAGCGGAAAAAAGAACAGCACATAAACCGTGTCAAAGCACTAATCTCACATTGAACAGAACCTAGCACTTTCTGAACATCAACTCCTCAGGCTGCACTGACGGAACAGACGGAGCACAAAACTGAGCAGAACAGAATAAAGAGAGAACTAAACCTTCCAGTCTGGACAAAACAAACAACCTCCTGAAGAAAGCTAACATTAAACAGAATGATGAATGAGAACGAGGACACAGCAAAGACTTGATCAGCAACACATACAGCAGCAACTTAAGCTCACTCTGTGGACTGTGGAGGCCCAATGAGACCAGAACGATAAGCGTGGAAAAAACACGTCTGCCTGAAACAAGAACAACAGCCCGACTGCGAGGCGAGGCTCTGGCTCTCTGCTGTGCTGTGTGCGTGCCGGTAGTAGTCAAAAGGTGCGGGGCGGCGTGGTCATATCGAAACTGCACGCAAGGTGCACTGATGTTTTTCAAATCGTGTTGATGACAGTGGCACATGTGCTTTTAGGTGTGTAATTAATTGGTTGTGAGTAATATATGAAGATATGTAGTGAGGCTCATCGTGACGACACTATATTGTCGCAAATATCACATTTTTAGGGATTTTCATTTTATTATGGACTAACTGTAACATGATGCATTTCACTTCAAAAGCAATACTTGCAAATAGATACAGTGGCCATGCAATCGATCACAAGCTGGCATTGCCTTGTCTGCATTGCTGTATGAATATGTTCATAAGTCAGCCATTTTTATGGAGACGCAACTTCTTTCAAAATCGCATAGATAACAATGCCACATGAGCTCTTAAAGGTGTTAATTATTGTGATCGAGGGATATTTGTATGTGTAGCATAGATTATCGACGCGATATAATATAACCGCGATTATGCGTTAAGCATTGGTTTGACTATTTTTGTGGATGAATCATCTATAACACGGAGCATTTCATGTCAAACACAACAACATGGGAAGGCTGGCCATTATCCCACACAGAATAGAACCTAACAAGTCAATCCTTAGGGCTTAACAGAGCACAGTTCTGAGACAACAAACGCAGAATAAGAGAGAACCAAACACTTCCACGGCCTGTACTATAGGGGAATACATACTGTATGACTTGTATGCCCATGGGACATGCCTTGTCCCCATACTTGATGCAAAGAGAAGCTACCACAGCATTAAATTTCCTAGCAGTGGAACTGAACATCTTTACGATCGGCTATTTAGATGATTGGACCCAGACCGCCTACACAGAGCAGTATGACTAATAACACGAAAGGGCTTTACAATCAACTCGAAACCGCTAGTTCGCGCTAGTTGTACTACCTTACCGACTACTGCAGCGGCCACCGTCGACACCACCAACATGTTTATAGGCGACCTACTCTCACAGTGCGGTGTGGCAAGTCATACCCCAAGCAGTAACGGATGTCACTGGTTTGACCGTCAAATGTGGCAACTTGTACCTTAATGGCAAACTGGTTGAGACTGTAAGTAAAGTGACAGCAAGGGCAGGCCTAATCAATTTCCATAATCACTTTTTATGCACATTATGGTCTTTATGTTAAATTCTTTTAGCTTGGAGCTGCTCCATACCAACCTTCAGTGACTCTTTTTTCGACGCAGTTGGTAACACTTCTCTGAATACAATGGACGGCCATGACAGTCTCAAACCTAGGAACCGCGGGAAGCTGACCTGCCTGTCATTTAATGCATGCAGCATTGCAAACAGATTGAAGCGACCCGCAATCCAAGCTTGGCTTGAAGCTGTCAACCCGGCAATTATCTTCTCGTGCGAGACATGGCTGCATTTCTCGATCGGCGACGTGGAGGTTATAACCGGAAGGCTACCTGGTCTTCAGAAAAGACTGCCCAGCGGGGGAGGCAATTAGGAGAAGGGGTGGAGGTGTCTTGCTCGCAGTCCGGCCAGAACTGGAGCCTACCCGTCTCACAAGCCTCGAGAACAATGCAGAGATACTGTGGGTTGATATCAAGTGCGGGGATCACACAATACTATTGGGTTCGGCGTATCGAGCGCCCAATTCCAGTGACATTCCCGTCAATGACGGCTTAATTGCGTCATTAGAAATGGTGCAAAACATACAACAGAAATACAAAGCCATATACCTGTGTGAGGATTACAATCTTGATGTGGACTGGGGACCAATGGACCATGCTGTGCCTGCAAACTCTTTGGCCGACAAGTTCCTCACGGCGTTCATGTGCGTAGTGCCCCACCAGATGGTCAAGGAAGCTACGCGAATAACCAAGACCTCGCGTACAATACTCGACCTTGTACTAACAAACAACCCCGCCCACCTGGGGGAAGTGGAGGTTATCCCAGGCGTGAGCGACCACATGGCAATAAAATATACACTGCAATGGCAGCCGCCTAAACCTAAGTTGTAAAACGGCAAACGCTAAACTACAACAGAGCGAACTGGGGCTTGCTAAAGAAGTTACTTAGTAGCAAAATGCCGTGCATAACAAACGGGGAATATGACGTGGAAACAGTGTGGTCAAAATGGAAAGAAACTTTTTGGCAGTGTGTGGAAACCGCTGTGCCACAGGTAAAAGTAAACTCAAAAAGGAGGCCAGCATGGATAAACAAGTGTCTAATAAATAAAATTCACAAGAGGGATAAATTGTACCGCAAGTGGAAGAGTAACAAGTGCGACGAAAAGTGGGAAGCATACCGGAAGCTACGCAATCTAGTAAAAATGGAAACACGAAACGCACACGACACATACATGTGGAAGCTAGGCGACGGCAACCCAAAAAAACTTTGGGGATATGTACATAGTAAAAGTGGCAGCTCTGCGCCTCACCACTTCAATGTAAATAATGTAAATGTAAGTAACCCGCAAGCAATTTCCGAGGCATTTGTAACCAAGTTTCAAAAAAACCTCTCTCCCCCTAACGATTCAAATGACAACCTCTGTCCCCCAAACTTCCCAAAATCACACGAACACCCCCCCCTCTCCACTCAATCCCGTTTCTTCCTCTTCAAGTAACCCGAGCCATAAAAAAAAATCGTCCCGGCGGAGCCCTGGACCCTTATTCTCGAAATTCGTGAAAGTTCCCACTCATGTGAGTGGATTCACACACATTGCGATGTGTGAGTCACAAAACGCACCAAATGCTATTCTCGAGATAAAATTGAGAAGGAATTCCTCCACTCACAAAGTTCTCACTGGGACCCTGCAACGAGGCTAGCCAATATTGCCCCTCGAACCACTAACCAATAGGATTCAAATAGTTTGAAAACAGCTGTTTCACCCGGCCAATAGCAACCCTCCCTTGGCTCGTGTAACGGGACACACCGAGGGGTGGGGGTAGGTGATGTGATGCACTTGTCGCTAGGAGGACCGAGTTGAGTTGGTTCCTTGTAGGCTACCCAAGCGCATCACGAAATAACATGAATAAAGTTAAGTAAATACTAAGTTGGTACACCCTGTATGCAAAAATATTTAATTAAAATACTGTGTTGACTCTACGGTTATGGCCATACGTTTTAAGATTAAGTACATAACAAAATATTATGTGATGCATTTTGTGGTTATGTAGCTTGTTTACATCCCGACAGTAGGAGTAGGAGCCTAGGGTAGGCTTGCGCGTAGGAAAATAGTTCAAAGTAGTTCAACATTTTATTATGTCTATGACGTTATTGATGATACATTTCACTTAAAATTATAATCTAACCAATATTAAAGAAGTGTTCGCATGCTATTTTATAATATATATTACGGGCCAATTGCTTCGTGAGAGAAGTCACAAGGGTTTTCAAACGTGACAATAACTTCGAGTGAGTGAGTGAGTACACTCACAAAACACGCGAAATCGGGAGTCGAGAATAGCAACCCGCCGTCAGTGAGTGAACTCACATCACACGCCCATTTCACGCCGTGAAAAGCCAGTGAGAAAACTCGAGAATAGGGGTCCTGGGTCCTGACAACATACCTGCTAAAATACTATATGAATGCGCCAAGGAAATCTCTCAATCACTCTGCCACGTTTTTGAAACTTCCATGCAACAATGCAAACTGCCCAATGACTGGTAGCAGGCCAACGTTGTTCCTGTGTTCAAGAGTGTACCGACCCTCCAGCAATTCCCCCCGATCATCACTACAGTTATAATTATGATATTTAATATTACTAATGTAGCCTTATTCAAAACAGAGAACAAGTAAGTCAAGGAACAATCACGTACATTGTCCTTACTCCTATAACTTATGCCTCTTTCTTACTGTAGAGCATTAAAACCTCCCGGGGAAAAGCGAAGAGTACCGACCCTCCAGCCATTCCCCGGATCCACTCCAATACAGTTAGTAATACGAAATATAAAGCCTATCCCTAAAAGTATCAGTGTTTTATGCAATTACATAGTTACCGTTTATTATATCGCTTCCTAACATGATTGATTCCTAATTGATCCCAGAGCGAGGACCCCGCGGACGCGCCCCACCAGGGACTGCTTCTAACACACTCCAAGGAATTCATATGCCAAATTAGTTAGCAAGGTTAACCCAAAGGACGAGTATGATATTGGCTTTCAGTGTAAGCCTTCCAGGTGGAAGCTGACGTTAACAATTTAAGCCTGAGGTGCAGAAGAAAGCGTTGGGCTTAAAAATTACCCTCTGTGAAAGGAGCCTTTGGGCTAAGAGCAGAGTTCGCCTTACAAGTGAGAGCGCTACGCTAACGGTTATGTCTGGGGGCAAGTGAAAACGTTGTACTTAAGAGATCTTAAGAGCGAGTGAGAGCGTTACCCTCTGTGTTAGGAGAATTTGGGGCTGAGAACTAAGTTGAGCTTTACAAGTGAGAGCGTTACGTTAGCGATTAAGCCTAGGGGCTAATAAGAAAGTTGTACTTAAAGAATTCTTAAGGGCAAGTGAGAGCGATTCCCTCTGCGTTACGAAGCCTAAAAAGCTGAAAACTGATTGAACCTAACCTAACAAGTGGGAGCGTTACGTTAACAGTTGAAGCCTGAGGGGCGAATGAACGTTGTGCTTAAAGAGATCTTTAGAGCGAGTGAGAGCGTGACCTTCTTGTTTAGAGCCTTGAGGCTGGAAATGAGTTTAGTCTTACAAGTGAGAGCGTTACGTTAAAGGAAAAACATGTAGATATTGGCCGCAGCAAGTTTACCACTTACCGTCCTCAGCACGTAAAACCTTATAGGGATATTCCACATAATGTGTGTGTCTGCAAGGCACATGAAAACTTTGATTCTCTGAGATTTGCATTGGGAAAAGTTGTCCCAACTTTTGAACCAACCACTAACATTTTGGTAAATTCCCTTATTTGCAATATGTCGTCTTTTTCATGTGTAAATCTTGATTGCGGTAAATGTTAAGACAGTGTCGACAGTCTTCTTAAATGGACTTTGTAGAAGATCCGGATGATAAAGAAATAACTTCAAGCAGTGGAAAATGTGTGGAAATGTTTTGAAAAACATAATCATGTCTAAGACGGTTTCTGAGGCAATTGAAGAAATTGTGTTGCAGTTACCATATTTTCTTCTGCATTTTGTTTTGCATTTCATTTGTCCCTACGAGGTATGTATATTACTTTTTAATATAAATAATGATAAACTATATGTTAACGATAATCTTTAACACATTTTTCAATTTTTTTGACGCCTGAACCCAGGAATCTAATATATCTATGTCCTTGTCACTTTTTAGGTTATTGTGGGTATGCCTAGACTGTATAACCCAAAACCCCACGAGGTAAGCGGTACAACCCTATCGATTTTGAGCAACTTGAAAAGGCTAAAGATGCTGTAACAAATGGATGTAGTTTTAGAAAGGCTGCAAGTGATTTTTACCGGCACATGAAACGAGTCGAAACGAAGAAAATTGGAGGACAAACCGTTTCCACTCCATATTCCATCCCGCCTTACTAGGCTATCGCAACTGTTCCATGTAGCTAGACCTAGACTTTCTATTGCCCGGTAGATCTATCCCCTTTTGGGTTCACCTTCATTTTATAATAATTAACCTAATTTACCAAAGTTCGATATATTCTCTGACTTTAATTCTTTTAAAAACCAATCCATGATTGGCCTGCAGTTGAAGGTCACTAGCATTTCCCCCTCTATTCTTTTATTAACACATTCCTGTTTAACAAAAAATAACATTAACATTATTTACTCTTATGTTTTGTTGCACTAATAATTTTGATAATTTGTTTATTGATCATCACCATATAAGTATTTGTTATTTGTAGATATATTAATGTCATTTTAGTTTTTATTTTATTTATATAAAATTAGGATTGTCTATGTAAAATGGTGCTTGTGCTGTACTAGACTCTTATAAAAATAAATAAAAAAGGAAAATGTGCCTTGAAATTTCATCTGAATGCCACCAGAAACACATAGTTTCTGAAGTAGGTCTCATAATACACCCCAAATATCCTTTTCTTGGGGCATCGCCAGATGATGTTGTGTCATGCGTCTGTTGTGGCGATGGTGTGATAGAAATAAAATGCCCCTATTGCATCAAGGACAAACCAGTAAATGAGCTTCCTGAGAAAAACTGAAACGAAACTGAAGCGGAAACAGGAAACAAGGTATTAAAGGTTAGACATACTTATTATTAGCCCGGATTTTTTAAGTGAGAGCATGTACGGAGATTTTGTGGTGTGGTCCAAGTGTTGTTAAACTGATTGGGGTTAATTTTATTCGAAATGATGTGATAGGCGGAGGGCCTATCACCGGGATCATCAAGCGGACATAAAAAAAAACGGTCTGACGGGAACAAAACGGTCATAAACTCTGTTCGTTTATTTTATGATGGGGCGCACATGCCAACTGTTGGTACGGATTGTCGGTGTATATTTTGCAGCACCAAGGTAAAACAAAAGCGAAGTAATTAGAGGAAGGAAGACTTCATGAATATCCTTTTCGGTTAGTCCAGCAACCATTAAAAAAAAACTTAGATGAGATGGTAAACACAAATGAACGTAAAATTACATAAAGAAAACATTATGCGAATCGTAAAAAGTGTGTAGTTTGCTGTGAGGGGCCAAAACCGCTCTCTAAAATACGTATTATATACTTTACCAGAGATTGAGTCTAAGTGTTGTTAAACTGATTGGTTCATATTTTATCTCGAAATGATGTGCCTATCACCAGGATCATCAAGCGGACATAAAAAAAAAAAAGATCTGACAGGAACAAAACGGTCATAAACCTTGTTCGTTTATTTTATGTTGGGGCGCAGATGCCAACTGTTGGTACGGATTGTCGGTGTATATTTTGCAGCACCAATGCAAAACAAAAGCGAAGTAATTAGAGGAAGGAAAACTTCATGAATATCCTTTTCGGTTAGTCCAGCAACCATTAAAAAAACTTAGATGAGATGGTAAACACAAATGAACGTAAAATTACATAAAGAAAACATTATGCGAATCGTAAAAAGTGTGTAGTTTGCTGTGAGGGGCCAAAACCGCTCTCTAAAATACGTATTATTTACTTTACCAGAGTTTGAAGAGGGCACTTATAGCTAGTGTTATTCACTAATCACTCATAACAAACATCTTTATTATCTAGGAAATTATCGAAGACGTGCTGTACCCCGGTTTCCCCCTTTTACGCGCTCCCAAAGTGAGCATTGATCCTATCGTATTCTGTCCGTTATCACATCTCCGAGATTGCGCTACGAGATACTCTAATGCTGATAAAATGCTCACACACCAGTTCCTATACATAAATCGAAGTACCACTTCCTTAAAAAACATAAATCAAGGTAATTCAGTAATCCAGCACTTCTACTGTGCAAACTGTCAATGTAAATATAAATTTTGTAGATACTTCAGCACATTCATGTGTTAACGAGTCTTGCAACTTATTTGGGCTTGACTAAGAAATGTCGCAGCTTCGACAAGCAGGCTTCTTTTTACAGATGTCGCTTGAAAATCAACTAGTTACACTACTTAATAATAGGGTAATGTTCAACAAATTGCAAAGTGACCAGCCCCATTCAAGCAATGTTCATCTGGCCGGGCATACAATTATCTCATTTGAAATGGAGAAATTGGTCAATGGATATATTGTTTGCAAGGATTACTGATGGGGCTTCTGCCCTCAAAATCTTCAAAATGCAGCATTTGGCTGTTATAAGTTGTGATAAACGAACTTCCATATCAAGAGAGGACGGACAACATCCTATTAACAAGCTTATGGCAGGGCAACATACTAAACATGGAGACATTTGTCCGTCCATTTGTTGATAAAATGAGAGAGCTTCATGCCAATGGGCCCATAACTCGTGATAATGGCATGGTTGGTTTTAGTTTACTGCCTTATCGCTTCCCTAGATTCCGTTGCTCGACCCCTTCTACAAACATTAAACAATACAATGGCCAGTACGGCTGTTCAAACTGCCTTAAGCCGGAAGAGCGGGTCGACAGGGGCCGGGTTCTTCAAGAATCTACTGTGGGGACTTTGGAGACCCGCACACAGAAGATCAACACTTGAACGTATTGCAGTAGGAATGAATACAGATTTCCTGCGTTAATGGAGTGAAAGGCCCATCACTTTTGATGCTGATTCTGCTGTCAATACAATCACCTCCTTTGCTGCAGACTATATGACAATGTGTTGATAGGCGTGGTGAGTGGTTCTTGTGCCAATGGCTGGATAGTTCTAATTCAGATGAAAACCTTGGTATCTTGGTGGGAATAAGGCCAAAATTCTATCATCCGCTTGTAACAAATCAAACCGCCTTCGGAAATGGCACGATTACCAAGAAAACTTCTTGGTGTAAAGCTCTGGAGAGCCTCCGAATACCAATTTTTGTATTGGTACATTCCCTGCCTTAAAGATTTACTGCCAGCTAGGTACCTTAAACATTGAATGTTACTGGGTTTTGCTATGACGACGGTGCTTAAACTGGGCATTTGAGGTATTTCATTAGGCTTACTAGGCTTGTACTGCTCTAGGGCATTTTTTAAAGTAAAGGGCCTACAAATGGCCTACTTTATTCTAAAAGGTGAGGCCCTACCGAAAAAGACTAGAATTCTTTTTAGTCCATTGTCAACCGACTTTATAACAATGTGACAGGTCAAACTTCTGGAAACATTTTTTTATACGAAATTACAGTTCATGAAGTAACATCAAGGCAACAATATTCCGCAGGCAATATGCTTTCCGAACGGCATGATGCTAACAGCATCATCAGCTCGTTGGTCTTGTGTGTGGCTCGTTGGTCTTGTTGTGTGGCTCGTTGGTCTTGTGGTTAGCGTATCTGCTTCCAATGCAGAAGGTCCAGGGTTCGATTCCCGCTAAAGTCAGAAGTTTTTTAACTTCTGATTTGGACTTCAGTCCATCAGTTCTTGTCTTAGGAGTTTGTAAGCGGTGACTTTAAAGCCGTCCTAGCAACGAGCACATAATAAATTTAAGTTGTTCTGAATTGGCCTTGTTGATTCTGGCGTTGATTCGCGGGTGTTCGCACTGTCCATACCACTGATTGCTATATTTCCTATTAAAAATATCGATCTTTGGTTGGTTATCGCTCACTCGTCGATTGCGTCGGGGCCTGCAGGGTTGGCTTGGTCGCTTTGATTTAAAGTCCCCCACTGAAAATCAGTTATATAACTGAGTGGGTAGACTCTAAATAAAAATTTATTATTATTATTATTATTATTATTGGCTGGGGAGTGGTTACGAAGTGGGGCAATACCACCTAATGAGGTTGTTACTGACATGTCCCTTGCATTAATGTATGCATGCAGTAGTCACAGCATTTACACAGTTTAACAGCTTAACCGCCTATGTGGCAGAGTGTTCCAAGATCTTGAGTTCTTTTCCACATATTGACATTGCAGTGCCATCGTGTTTCGTCAGACACGACATTGCTCACCTGGTCAAGATGTTCATGGATTGGCCATGTTTTTAGGGAAGATCTTCCGAATACGAGATTTCTACACGAGAGCTATGTGTCAAGTTGCGCAGTCAACTGACAAAGATGACATTAAGGAATTGCTGGGTGCAATATTTTCTATTGCAATGAGCGAAACTGAAGGTGTCGATATTGAAACAGGGGCTCCAACAAGATGCGAATTGAGTTTAAGTTAGCCCCCCCCCCCCCCCCCATGCGGAAAAGTCACATTGTTTATACTTGTATCGTTTGTGCACGTTTGTGCACGCATTTATTTCATCTGTTCACAAACGATGTTGTTACAATTGAAGAAAATTCATTCCTTGGGGGCAGCTTCACGTAAAGTTAGCCCCCCCCCCCCATGCGGATATGTCACATTGTTTATACTTTTGTCGTTTGTGCATCGTTTGTGCACGTTTGAGCATGCATTTCTTTTGCTTGTGCCCACTAAAAGCCACAAATGGTAATTGAATAAACAATATTAATAACGTTGTACTAATCAAATCCATGTTGCATCCGATTTTAGCATCCTAAATCATTAGACCTGACACTACTAGTCCAGTTTAGAACCGAATTTCCGTTTGCATTTTGCCGAGACAAAAATTTTATGGTTGGTTATCGTAGAGGGTCACTAATAGATGAGAAATCGCGAGTATATATTTTTTAAAAGTGGGATCTTGGACCCAAATTTGGGTTTTGTGATTTTTATATTTTTGGCAATAACTTCTCGGAAATAGGTTTTATGAAAAATTTCAAATTGCATTTTATCTTCGTATATTCAATTGCAATAAGATAACATTGGTTAAATTTGTGTTTTCTTAGAAATGTACAGTCAGTACCAAATATTCAGATACCATGTATGTGTTTATTTTACAAACTAAGACCTGTACCGTCTTACGAAAGTTTTTGTGGATTAATCATTTGCAATCGTAGTTTCTGAAATTTAATTACGTATCTATTGAGTGGACTAGCGTTTTTGTTTCTCTGGAAATTAACTCAGGTTCAGGAATGGCTTTGATTTAGATCTTGGCGATTTTATGCTATCAAATCGAGATTTCAATGTTGTTTTCGAAGGTTGATATAGTTCTCTGCAAACTGTCAATGTAATATAAATTTTGTAGATACTTCAGTACATTCATGTGTTAACTGAGTCTTGCGACTTATTTGGGCTTGACTAAGAAATGTCGCAGCTTCGACAAGCAGCTTCTTTTTTACAGATGTCGCTTGAAAATCTTAACTAGTTACACTACTTAATAATAGGGTAATGTTCAACAAATTGCGAAGTGACCAGCCACATTCAAGCAATGTTTCATCTAGGCGGGCATACAATTATCTCATTTACAATGGAGAAATTGGTCCAATATATATCGTTGCAATGGATTACTGATGGGGCTTCTGCATCAAAATCTTCAAAATGCAGCATTTGGCTGTTATAAGTTGTGATAAACGAACTTCCATATCAAGAGAGGACGGACAACATCCTATTAACAAGCTTATGGCAGGGCAACATACCAAACATGGAGACATTTCTCCGTCCATTTGTTGATAAAATGAGAGAGCTTCATGCCAATGGCATACCTCGTGATAATGGCATGGTTGTTTAAGTTCACTGCCTTATCGCTTCCATTCCGTTGCTCGACCCCTTCTACAAACATTGAACAATACAATGGCCAGTTCATACTGCATAAAGCCGGGAGAGCGAGTCGACAGGGGCCTTGGCTCTTCAAGAATCTACTGTGGGGACCTCTAAGACCCGCGCACAGAAGATCAACACTTGGAACGATATTGCAGTAGGAATGAATACAGATACCTGCGTTGATGGAGTGATAGGCCCTTCACTTTTGATGCTGTTTCCGCTGTTCAATATAATCACCTCATTTGCTGCAGACTATATGCACAATGTGTTGATAGGCGTGGTGAGGTGGTTCTTGTGCCAATGGCTGGATAGTTCTAATTCAGATGAATCTTGGTATCTTGATGGGAATAAGGCCAAAATTCTATCATCCCGCTTGTAACAAATCAAACCGCCTTCGGAAATAGCACGATTACCAAGAAAACTTCTTGGTGTAAAGCTCTGGAGAGCCTCCGAATACCAATTTTTGTATTGGAAAAATTCTCTGCCTTAAAGATTTACTGACAGCTAGGTACCTTAAACATTGAATGTTACTGGGTTTTGCTATCACGACGATGCTAAACTGGCATTTGAGGTATTTCATTAGGCTAACTAGGCTTGTACTGCTCTAGGGCATTTTTAAAAGTAAAGGGCCTACAAATGGCCTACTTTATTTAAAAATGTGAGGCCCTACCGAAAAAGATTTTTTTTTAGTCCCTTGTCAACCGACTTTATAAACAATGTGACAGGTCAAACTTCTGGAAACATTTTTTTATACGAAATTACAGTTCATGAAGTAACATCAAGGCAACAATATTCCGCAGGCAATATGCTTTCCGAACGGCATGATGCTAACAGCATACATCATTGGCTGGGGGAGTGGTTACGAAGTGGGGCAATACCACCTAATGAGGTTGTTACTGACATGTCCCTTGCATTAATGTATGCATGCAGTAGTCAAGCATTTACACAGTTTAACAGCTTAACCGCCTATGTGGCAGAGTGTTCCAAGATCTTGAGTTCTTTTCCACATATTGACATTGCAGTGCCATCGTGTTTCGTCAGACACGACATTGCTCACCTGGTCAAGATGTTCATGGATTGGCCATGTTTTTAGGGGAAGATCTTCCGAATACGAGATTTCTACACGAGAGCTATGTGTCAAGTTGCGCAGTCAACTGACAAAGATGACATTAAGGAATTGCTGGGTGCAATATTTTCTATTGCAATGAGCGAAACTAAAGGGTGTCGATATTGAAACAGGGGCTCCAACAAGATGCGAATTGAGTTAAGTTAGCCCCCCCCCCCCCCCCCATGCGGAAAAGTCACAATGTTTATACTTGTATCGTTTGTGCACGTTTGTGCAAGCATTTATTTCATTTGTTCACAAACGATGTTGTTACAATTGAAGAAAATTCATTCCTTGGGGGCAGCTTCACGTAAAGTTAGCCCCCCCCCCCCCCATGCGGAAATGTCACCTTGTTTATACTTTTGTCGTTTGTGCCTCGTTTGTGCACGTTTGAGCATGTATTTATTTTGCTTGTGCCCACTAAAAGCCACAAATGGTAATTGAATAAACAATATTAATAACGTTGTACTAATCAAATCCATGTTGCATCCGATTTTAGCATACTAAATCATTAGACCTGACACTACTAGTCCAGTTTAGAATCAAATTTCCGTTTGCATTTTGCCGAGACAAAAATTTTATGGTTGGTTATCGTAGAGGGTCACTAATAGATGAGATATCACTTAGAAGGCAACCCGGCATGCTACGATATGACAACTCAAGTACGCACATTGGCCGCCTAAGAGGCGAGTGAGTCGCAGTGTGAGTAAGGTAGCAAGCAGAAGACAGTGTGGAGCAATGGTATGTAGTTATACTCAGCATATTGTAATCTTAATGCCCAACTAATGCACTGTAGCTGTAAACATCAGATTCAATTCATTCAGCAGTCGTACCATGCTGTTACAGAGTGTATTCATTACCATAGACTTCATTGGACTTCATTCACCGAGGGTGTACTTAAAAATTAATAATTTTTTCTTTCTTTTTCCTATTTGCAGATGACACCATCTACATGTGATTGTAACACATTCAAGCAAATGGTGATATCCTGCAAACATATATTCTTTTATAGGCGAAGTATTGGTCTGCCGGTGTTTGTTGCAAATTTAGCCCTTGAAATATGGACGTTGGCCTACAAAACAGCTTCCCAACTACATTGCATTGCATTGAAGTATATTAGACTATTCTTTAAGCCGGAAGGTTTTCAACAATGTTCAGGCACTTTTTTTAACTCAGAACTGGTTATCGGATCGGGTTGATTTTTTTTTTGGTAGGTCATGACCACATTTGTCAGCTCATATACCGAGTTTCAAGATTGTAAATCTTTTGGGGGGGTGTGTGCAAATAGTTGAAATGAAAACCCCCCAACTCTGGCAGCTGTATACAGGGCTGCGAGTTCTTTGTTGCCTGAACAGTCGCGTGTGCTTGGCTGCGGGCAACGACCGTCACCCTAGATGACATTTTGCGTCGTACATTTTTTTATCATATTCATTGTAGACAATGAAAAATACTTGATTTCTTCCTATCCGCATATCGTATGTTAAAATTGCATTTGTTGCCCACCAGTCGCCCAAAATTAGTAGATACTGCGGCGCCAAAGCTTTCTTGAAACTTGGGAAAGTTAGGAAGAGTACGATTCCATAGCTGCAAGCCCCTGTTGGTATGTTTGTGTTTGCCTGCACTATGAAGTTAGGCTCGATCTGAATACAAGGAAACAACTGTGCAAACCTTGTTTGTTGTTAAACCAAAAGTAGTGCAAAATAAAACTTATTTTCTACAATCTTTACCTCTAGGCCCTATGCATAGTTGAATTGGTATGAAAATCACTTGTACATGTAATGTTTTTATTTTCAGTTAAATTTCCTGGGTTGTCTAGGGGGGAAAAACATTAGGGGGCATATCAAATTGATTATGCTTACAATATTTCATAAATCTTTAGCCCAACAACTTTACTGGATTGGAAGAGAAAAAATAAGCCTGTAACAATATAATCAAGTTATGCTGGTTATTACTCGTAAGTTGCAATCATTGGCTAATGCTTTGGTAGTACCAATCTTTCTCATTAGATATGACCTATTGAAAATAATCTAGAGGAAATAAAATACAAATGTGAAACTCCCCCTTATCCCAATGGGATTTAAAGTATCAGTTAAAAAACTAGGCTACCTAAGTGAAAATTGTGATTTCTATTCGAGTTATTCGACAAATAGTGGGGGAGGGGCAACTTCATAAAAACTCAAAATTGAGATATTAAAAAAACAACGACATATTTTGCATTATTTTGCACCAAAATACACCACCAATTTTGATTTTGCACCAGTCAAATAAAAGAGTTATTTAATAATCCAGTGGGGGAGGGGCCAACTTATGACAGCCCTCCACCCCCATTCAAGGATTCTTGGATTCTTTTAAATGTTATTGAATACAAAAAAAACCTAAAATAATAAAAAGTTAGTTTGTAAATGTTGTTTTAGGGCACTCAACAGGAGAGTTTCCAGTGCCCATGTCAATTGTATTGGAATCTTCCATTTTTTTTTTTTCCATAATTGTGGATTTACCACCATGTTTTCTTCTTTCCCAAAGGGGGGAACGTAAGGGAAGACGCGAGGGGTTAATGGGAAGGAGTGAGGATGTTGGATAGGATGGGTTAAAACTGGGTGGGAACGGAGGAGTGCCGTTGCCAGAGAGGGCCAGCAAGTAGGAGAAGAGAAAAGTGATATTAAGATAGTGGCGGACATAATAGGTTGCTGCAACTACTGCCATTGCACCGCTGATAGTAGCCCTACCGCTCTTTTTTTTGGAGGTGTCGTTGCAAGCAGTGCCCCAGTCGAAAGCAGCTTCAACGATATTAAAAACAGGATTTTTGCCAACGTGAAACTTCCAATACGCTGTGATGAGTTCGTGTTTCAGACTTGTTGAAGCAATCGATGGCATGACGAAGTTTGTGGGCTCCAAAAGAAACCTTTAAAAAATAACTCCTGAAAAACCTCTTCCATCAACAAACACTAGACTCAGGATACAATTGCCCAATCTAAGAAATCATCGGTATCTGTCCGAAACATCGAAGGCGGCAGAAATAGTTTCTCCTAGTCGAGCGGCCACTACTGGCAAAAGGCCTGCATGTCCAGCTTACACCCGCGGCGTTTTCCCCACTGGAGCACACAAGTGCGTCTACTGTGATGCTCAATGTCGAGCTGCTGCACGTCAAAAAATATTTCCATCTGTAAAGGGTAAGTATTCTTATACAAGTAGGGTGCTTGAAAACACCTACACAGAGAACTCAATGAAACAACAACCTCAAGTACAGAAACCGGGCCCCCTGGTTGTGTGTTGGGGCTCTTATCCCACACTGAACATAACTTGACTTTTTCCCGAACATCAACCATCAGGCTGTACGGACAGAACAGACGAAACACAGCACTGATATAACAAATGCTTCCCAGACATGCTAGGCAGAATTAAGAGTAAACTAAACCTTCAGTCGGACAGAACAGACAAAGTCCGGGAGTTAACACACATTACACAAAACGATGCGAGAACTTAACAGCCCAGACTACCAAAAACCCAACACAAACGTCAGCCCATCATCTAGCACTGTGGGGGCCCAACAAGAACCGAACTATGACCCCGGTGAAAAAAAACACGTCCGCCTGCGACAAGAAAAAACAGACGACTGCGAGGCGAGGGCGCGCTGTGGCTGTGCTAGAGGTGGCGGTAAAGGTGCGGGGCGGCGAGGTCTATCCCATGTGCAAGTTAAGTTCATTAAAGTCTCAAAATCACAATATGACAGTAACACAGGAACTCTGAGAGCTGTAATGCATTGGTTGTGAGTGGTATTTCTACATGTGCAGCGAGGTTCATCGTGACAATACTATAATGTTGCAGATGAGTGGCAAAAACCGCAAACATTTGTGTAACACGTTTTTGCAAGAATCGCAAAAAATTGAAGCAACCCTTGTTCTCTGTGCTTTGCCCAAACTAAAGAGGCATTAGATTCTGCCATAGCATAAACAAATCCCAAAGTAAATCGTACAGTAGTAGCAAGAATATCAGCAGCAGTAGCTCACACACACATCATTGTTAGCTTTTCATGTTTGGAAAGAGTTTCATGTCACTCACTACAATATACTATTATTCATTTATTTGTGTGAGCGAACTATCTGTCTCTCTTGGTCTTTCCCGCATCACCTTTCTTCGCTCACTGCAGACTGTGATTATACGAAACCCCCTCAACTCTTCTGTTAGATATTTTTACTATTTTTTAAAACTCTTCTAGTACAAAGGTTTGGTTAGTTCACCTCATTGCCAAGTATAAAGTTAATTTGTTAAATCCAAAAAATTACATTAAAATTCCAAAGAATTAAGAAAAATCGAAATACATTGTCAAAATGTGTCAAAAGGAAGAAGTGATTTTAGTTGAGTTTTAATTTTTGAGATGTTAGACAAGGTTTTCAGTGAGGAATGCTTAAAACTCAGAAATAGTGTTTAGGATTTTATCTTATTCGAGTTGCTTGTTCGAGTTACCGGTACCGTCTCGGTCGTCGGTGTAGTTGGCTAAGGCGCCTACCTGGAATGTGGGAGACTCAGGTTCAAACCCCGATCGGGATGGATTTTTTAACTTCTGAATTGTACTATGTTCAATTGAATTTTAAACTTTCAAGTACTTGCACACCCCTTATACATTCAGTTCAGTTCTGCTTTAGTTATACTGTAAGCAACTTTTTCTTTCAAAAGGTACTCTACATCACCATAACCTTAATGCCCATGTATAATATAAACGTTGAAGCCCCACCCGTTTGGTCAGAATCGGCCCAAATGGCACGAAAAAATCACACAAAAAATCAAAAACTTATATTAAAAGCATTTCTATGGATTCTGGCTAACTTTTTTTAACTTTTTCTTTCAAAAGGTACTACATCATGATAACCTTAATGTCCATGTATAATATGAACGTTGTAGCCCCACCCGTTTGGTCAGAATTGGCCCAAATAGCACGAAAATCTCGCACAAAAAATCGAAAAAAATCGTAAAAGTACGAAATTCATGAGAAATATTTCTTCGATTGTGCCCAAAAACAATACACCTCTAAGTTCAGAGATTTCGAAGGTCCCCTCAAATTTTCATCAAGATCGGATATGCCGTTTGCCTGGTAGAGAGTTAACAAACAGACAAAAAACAAACAAACAAACATGGCTAGGCTCACCAGGCCATGTACGTTGGTGGAAGTGTAGGCGGTCCAAGGGCCTACAGCTCCTGTCTACTCTAAGCGTAGGCCTAGTTGTCCTAGGCCTAGTTCTACCTCGTGGCGTTCATCCCGTATTGAAGGTTGGAATTCCCAGGGCGTGGCCTAAGAGACTCCGACAAGATTAATCACATGGCGGTATTGTTAATTTACTTGTGTGCAACCTGACCACTTTAGGAACCCTACTTGAACATTTATCTGTATATACCCAGTCGTTGAAGGTACGGTCAGCCTTATAGGCCAACGCTGGAAGAACGCTTGAACAGTTACTCATCAGGTATGCCATATGCAGCCTTCCTTACTTGTGTGTGGGACTTTAGGACCTAGGCCCTTACGGAGAGTGCAACCTGACCACTTTAGAACCCTACTCGAACATTTATCTGTATATACCCAGTCGTTGAAGGTCCGGTCAGCCTTATAGGCCAACGCTGGAAGAACGCTTGAACATTTACTCATCAGGTATGCCATAAGCAGCCTTCCTTCCTTATGTTGGACTTAAGGTCCGAGGCCCCAGAGTAAAGGGGTGTGGTTCGAGTCCTACCTGTGGTGTATTCAAAGTTCAAACCTCCCGCTGACTTGCCTCGCCACATTTACAAGGCGGTGTTGAAAAGAGTATGGCGTCGCTTCCTTCTGACAATCTCATGCACAATATCATGTAGTAGATTTAGTACAACGTTTTATAATAAATGATGCTTTAAAGCTTACAAGATAATCATGGCTATGCATTATTACGAGCCTTACCTACACCCACATACACAGTGGCGTATCCAAGGGGGGGGAGAGGGGGACAAAACCCCCCCCTTTTGCCAAAGAAAAGTGTGAAAGTGCACTTAAACGTTTAAATGGAGAATATAGAATAACTGTTTTATAGAAAAACCCACAATGCAAATTACAATCTGACCCAAAAGAGGATTTAAGTAAAGATACAAATTTGGTTATTGTGATGCTTTTTAAAACGCACAGATTTTCACCAAATGACCTTGAAAGTAAAAACTTTTAGATTAAAACAGGATTTTAGTAATAAGAAGTTGGTGATGCTTTAAAACGCACTGGTTTTTACCAAAAATGATCTTGAAAGAGAAAACTTTTGGATTAAAAAAAGGATTTTAGTAGATAAAAAGTTGGGCATTGAGAAGCTTTAAAACGCACAGATTTTCACAAAATGACCTTGAAGGAAAAAAAATTTCCGGGTAAAGCCCCCCGGACCCCCTACTTAGCCTTCGGTACATCTATGAATTATTGGTTAAACCCCCCCCTTTATGAATTCCTGGATACGCACTGCACATACATACATAACAAAACTGGCGACGAGGATGGGATAGTCGAGACTATAGCACAAGGGGAATGGGGTACACCTGCTGTTTTTGTTGCCAAGCGCGACAACACTGTGCGAATTTTTGGTGATTATTCGGGGACAGTCAACCCTGTGTTGAAGGTTGATGTTTATCCTCTACCTACAAATACAGAAGTGTTTACAGCACTCTCTGGAGGATGCTTTTTCACACGGTTGGACCTCGATAGGGCTTACACCCAAGTACGAGTGGATGACGAGTCATCACGGGTACTTGCACTGAATACACAGCAAGGCCTACTACGAATGCTTCGTCTTCCATTTGGGCTGGCGTCCGCACCAGCGTACTTCCAAAGACTGATGGAAAATCTTCTTAAAGGACTAGAAGGTGTAGTAATTTTCCTTGATGACTTACTCGTTTCAGGAAAGACAAAGGAGGAATGCTGGGCGAGAACGAGAGCTGTGTTGGAAAGGTTTGATACTGCTGGGTTAAGTCTCAAACTGCCTAAATGCGAATTTATTTTGCCATCAGTAGAGTTTCTAGGGTTTTTGATTGATAGCAAAGGAATCCACTCTACGGAGGATAAAGTACAGGCTATTCGATCGGCACCCGCACCTACAAATCTGCAGCAGTTGGAGTCATTCCTGGGATTTCTTACATTCTACGAGCGCTTCATCCCGAATATGGCTACCAAACTTACGCCACTCTACGAGCTTACACGCAAAGGGGCAGCAATGGACCTGGAGCCAGAAGCATGAGCAGTGTTTCAACGATGCCAAACAGCAAGTCACATCTGATCAGGTACTGGTTCATTACAGTTTGACTAAACCATTAGTAATGTCTTGTGATGCATCGCCGTACGGGGTTGGAGCGGTACTGTCACATTCCGAGCCAGATGGTTCCGAACCTCCAATCGCCTTCAAGTCTCGTACGCTACAAACGGCAGAGAAAAATTATTCTCAGCTAGATAAGGAATTTTTATCAATCATGTTCGGGTTAAAGAAATTCCACCGTTTTATTTATGGTCGAAAATTTGTCATATATACTGACCATAAACCATTAGTAGGTCTGCTTTGGCCAGGGCGAGTGTTACCTGATGTATTATCCCCACGTATGATGCGTTGGAAACTGACTTTAGGATGTTATCTGTATGATATCAAGTACCGTCCAGGTAAAGAGAATTCAAATGCAGACTTGTGCAGCCGATTACCGATCCCAGGACCGGATACACCAGAGTACCCGGAACCAGCGGATGTGTGGTTACTACAAGGACAGCCTGCAGAACTTCCAATCTCGGCTGACACCATACGTCTGGAGACGAAGAAGGACATCATTCTTTCTAAAGTTTTAGCTGGTGTGCTACATGGCTGGGAACCATCGAAGTTACCGGTTGAGTTTCAACCTTACCTTCGGAATACAACGGGGTTATCGGTGGAAGGTGGGTGTCTTCTCTATGCCAACAGAGTAGTGATTCCCGAGAGTCTACGAGTCGATATTCTGAAAATGTTACATGCAGTCCATCAGGGAATCGTTGCGACAAAGGCAAAGGCCAGGAGTTATGTTTGGTGGCCAAACATGGACCTAGCAATCGAAGAAATGATTGGCCAGTGTACATCTTGTGCTGCAAACAAGCGTGTACCCACAACACCGAACGTGATTCCATGGAGTGTCCCCAGTCGACCGATGTCGCGTATACACATTGACTTTGCAGGGCCTACGGAAGGACATACATTCTTCATAGCTGTGGACGCTTACTCTAAGTGGCCAGTTGTGAAGAACACCCGGGGGTCACTTACGGCAAAGACAGCGATTGACGTTCTCCGAGACATGTTCACGGACTACGGGATTCCCGACGAGATCGTTTCAGATAATGCGGCAGCATTCAAAGGAGAGGAGTTTCAAGACTTTCTTTACAAAAACCAGATTAAACACATAACCTCAGCACCTTACTCGCCTGCATCTAACGGTTTGGCAGAACGTTATGTTCAGACGGTTTAAACAACACTTACGAAGTTCACGGGGATAAGTGGCGTTTGGAGTTGGGAAACATTTTGTTAGCTCTGAGGACTACACCCAGTACCAGTACCGGGGTGACTCCGGCAGAAATGCTAATGGGCCGAAAAATCCCCACAATGCTCGATAAATTACATCCCAACAACAAGACTTCTGTGGAGAGGGAGAGTGTGGCTGTTCAAGCTCAACAATCAGACTTTCCTAGCCGACAATTTGCAGAAGAGGACTCAGTGATGTACCGCAACTATGGTCCTGGACCAAAGTGGCTGCCTGGGAAAATATCGGAAGTACACGGGCCCAGGAACTTCACCGTCGAAGATGCCAGTGGAGCAGTACGACGGTACATCTAGACCAAGTTCTACGCAGAAGTTCGGTGGTACCAGTGGTAGCAAGGGCGACTCTTCCCGAAGCTTCCCAAGTCCCGAATAGTGCTGTAATGCCACCAGATGCTGGCAACTCCAGTGCTGTTATACAAAATGATAATTCTGTACAAGAACGTTGTACAGATTCCCAGGAACTATCTACGTTTAGGGTTCAGTCTCCTGTTGAGTTGACACCTTCAAAATCCCTAATTGGACTGAGTAACTCAAACTCAACCAGTCGTCACTCTTCAAGGGCTACAAAGCCACCATCCTATTTGAAGGATTATCATTGTTAGTTTTTGGATCATGATGCTTTTGTTGATTCAATTATTAAATCTTTAAGTTTTAGGTTAATTTCATTCCAGTTTTACAAGGTTGCATAGTATGTTCCTAAAAAAACTGATTCCTGTATTACAATCTTAGTTAGTTACTGTTTTGGAATATTGTGCTACAAGTACCAAATCATTTCATTATTTTCATTTCATTATTGGTACCTAAGCTCACGTATGACTTTGCAATCTACTTTTATGCATTGTGGGTATACTGTTGAGGGGGAGAATTGTGGTGTATTCAAAGTTCAAACCTCCCGCTGACTTGCCTCGCCACATTTACAAGGCGGTGTTGAAAAGAGTATGGCGTCGCTTCCTTCTGACAATCTCATGCACAATATCATGTAGTAGATTTAGTACAACGTTTTATAATAAATGATGCTTTAAAGCTTACCAGATAATCATGGCTATGCATTATTACGAGCCTTACCTACACCCACATACATACATAACACTACCCACGTTTAGAATTAAGTTTACCATAGCCGACTACCGGTACCTAGCCTATTGTAGGCCTAGATCTCTAGAATTAATATAAAGTGTTATTGTAAGGTGGCCACCATTTTGTGTGATTTGTGAGGGGAGAAAATCACCTACCGCTGTAGGTTTTGTGTACTGTAGGTCAAGTTAGTTGGTAAGTGAATGTCAGGAGTGACTATGACCAACAGGGGTCGTTCAGGGAGACCGTTGGGAGAGTTTGTTGGTTTGGTGTGAACTTTAAGTGCTGTACACCAGTCAAGGTCTCAGTGTGCCCGTGGTGGCCGAGGCGGTTCACACCCAGAAACCGTATCTTACAGGCTTAGGCCTAGTAGGCCCACATTAGTAGACCTAGTCATAAATTTATCTTACTCATTAATCATACCCGATCTTGTGCTATTGTCATATTATTGTGATATTTGACTGTTCATTAACTTGGGCCTAGCCCTATACCCTAGCCCCTAGGCCTACCTTTAATTGTTAAATAACTAATTATATTGTACATTCCTTGTTATCTACTTGTTGTTTGTGCTTTAAGGCCATTGTAGATCCCGCGCCGCCACTTGTTTTAGCGCTAGCGTTCCCCCCTAGCTCGCGAACTGCTCCGTTACCGGCGAATGGCCTCTAAAAGTTCAGCGTTTTCCCGATAGACTGCGAAACCGAAAACATCGCTTCGCGCGTATTTTCAATGTCTAAATGTTCGTCTCGTCGCTTTCATCTGCGAGTCAAGGTCAGGCCGGCCGGCACGGTGCGGAGGCCGTGGATGCGAGGGAGGAAGAGATTACACACTCGCTCTCAACGATTCTACTGATCAAAACATTGATCATCTTTGTCTTCCAACCAAAGATGAGATTAATTGCATTTGGCCGTATTTGTAAAACTTAGACCTATTGATATTGATACATGAGGCGGCAGGGGGGTAAAGCCGATGCCACGGGGGGCACTTGCAATCCCCCCCCCCTTATGTTCAGAAAAGCTTGCAGAAGAGTATGAAAAATGGTTTTGCTGTACCATTGGTTTACTTTTGTCCCCGTCCGTAAATACGTAACAGTAAAGGAAAATAAAAAAAATCAAACATCTTTGTATTTAGTGGCGGTAATTTAGTTTCTTTGTATGAAGATATTAGGAAAAGTTTTGTTAAAACTTCGTAAAATCGGCCAATTAACACTTTGTCATCATACCTACGTCAATTATAAGGTCACATTCACTTTCCACTATTGGCTTTATATATAACATCTTAATGCTTCTAGCATAGCATAAACAAATGTTGCGTTGAGTAGCACTTCAAAAAACTTTGCGTGTATTTATTTCACCATTAATAGAACGTACAGGGTCATCTGACAACAAAGAGCGAAGTGTTGGATGGTGGGAGGGACATAACGAGATCATTTGGAATTGTCCAGTATTTTTTCTGTGGAAGGGGGGTTTCGGTTACTTTCTAGGTTTTATAGTCTGTAATGGAGGTGGAAAGCACACAGGCCAACACGTGGAATTCCAATCAAATTGGCACGAGAACACCGACCCCACCAAACAAGCCGAGAATGTGGTACTTATTGAACTTTGGCCCTAGCCTAATTTTTTTCATTTAAAAATGTGTTTTTTATTCTTACATGCATACATGAGTTGTTTTCCAAATTATTATTATTATATATAATTGTCTTTGTCATCGTCCGTGGTGTAATTGTCGTCATCGTCGTCGAGGGATCGTCAAGGGAAGGGGGCAAGGTCCCCGACGACGATTGCCAGAGCTCGCCTCTAGATTCGGGGAGTAATATACTACCCTTCATACTAGCTGATGTTTGCAAGGTGGACTTTTTCTCTTGAATCGCCTTTTACGATTAGCAGAACCATGCTCTGGAGTCTGGGCCAATTCTACCCCGGGCTCAGACGGGAGACCATGAATGGTATTCGGTGTTTGGAGAAAAGATAACATAACAAGTAGCAGGCGGGCAAAACATAACAGAAATACAATATTGCCATTCGAGTGATAAAAAAAAGGAAGAATTTATTATGATTATCACTGAGCCCACAACATATTTGCAAGTCTTCTCTTGCCTACAATACAAACTAGAAATACCAATGTTTATGGTGAAATCCTTTACCAGTTTACCCACAAAATCTAATCCTCTCTCTGAATCTTTATCGTATTTTGTGTACTGTAGCATTTTCCATCGACTTCCGACCTGACCTTGAGCGCAGCAACAGACAGTCACTAACAGACACAGTAACATGCGATGCTCTACACTTGGCCGCCAGGCGAACACATTATCGGCTCCCCCCTACCCGCCAACCAATCCATTGACATCAGCCGCCAGTCATACAGATCGCATCTGTAAACAAGCTATGTAGGTGCAGAAATAGCAGCGATCGTCCAAAGCCTTTAGCGTAGTGATAACAGTAAAAACACCCGGCAAGCTAGAGACCCGGGTTCGATTCGTACAATTATAATGAGTTGCCATTTCAGAGCAGACAATCAAGAGGAATGTCAACTACTGGTACATCTAGTTGTCAATATTGTAATCTAGGCTATACATCAATGGGTTCAACTTCCCAAGAGTATTTAAAAACAGATCAATGCTTGACCTTCGCAAAGTTTAAAACAACATTCCGTTCTCTTCTTATCATCCACCGGTATGTTTTAGTTTATTAAATTAAGGGCGCATCAACCGTTAGGTCCCTCACTTGAGCAAGCTGTCAAAATCCCTTACTAATGTGTTATTTGTGTTTTTCTTACCAACCAGGGTACACCAGTTGCAAGATTAAATGGTATAGGACAATAATGAACGACTGTCACTCTTTCCGAAAATCAGTTCGTTTCAGTAAATGTGTGTGGTAGATGTATTCACTCACATAGTGTAAATGTGTATACAAATACTTATCTATTTTTTATTTTCTATCAATATAATTTAATAAGTTTATCAAGGTATTATTTGCTAATAGTCTATATTGGATAAATACATCTAAGTTTCAATCCGACACTGGTAGGGTATGCCTAACGCGTGAAGTGAATGGTAAAACTCTTATTCTGGAAGGAGCCGTTTCGATGCTTGCCACCGTCAACTATTAGGACAGAATTTGTCCCCAAGTTTTTTTTTTATTGAGTCCTAACCTAGCATAGGCCTAACGCTTCATAAAATTATCTAAAAAGAATGCATTTATACATGTTATGTTATATCTCATTTTCAACAAGCGACTATTTTTTCCTTGCAAGTTCGTTGCTCTGTGGGCTCACAGTGCCTGGTTCATGTCAGACCTGACATCATATTCCTACAACACCACTTGTAAACAACGAAATATATCCTAGAACAAGGATGGTTATATACTCAATGCTAGAACTGCCGAGTGAATAAACAAAACATGCATTATATCAATTCAGTCAAGTGGAAGAACTGTTAACATTTTCAGTGTTTAGGTCTTCGTTGTCTCCTAAAACAGATATCTGATTAGTGATAACCATAAAATTATAATGATTGAAGTCACAACGCAACCGTAAGCAATCGTGGTGTGTGGACTGCGTTTCGAATCTTGGTATCGGAATTGTTGTATTGTGCGCATGTAATGAGTGGGTAGGGCATATTAGTCACTCAACGGTTTTAGTCTTCACATATTTTTTTAAATCTGCCTTTATTACGAGAGTTGCCTCGCCTTCCCATTATGCATATTTGTTATTATTGCTAACGCATTACTTTTTATTACCCGTATCATAAAACACTTGTCCACTGCCCTACCAGAGTATATTAATTTTATTATAAACATAAAACAGATGTACAGACACGCGTTACCCAAGACGAAGCCTAGCCATATTGAATCACTGACACTTGAGATCACGAAACAAACTTCGTGCTATCCGAAGCTCGCCGGCCGCTTGTCAGAGTTCCCGAGATTGCCACCGCAACGCCATCGTTCAGTCGCGGCAGCTCGGCTGCCGACGACGCGAGACGATTTTTGGAGGGATTTACATGACGGCAGGGAAATGAGTAGGTCTCATCCACTATTGGTGATACAGACAAGTTGTTAGGTGGAAATTAAAGCTGAGGGGTCCACACAGAGGGTGAATATAAAATATTCCACATTTTTGCAAAATTCAATCTATGTAAGATGGGCTAAACACAAGCGACTTCGATTCACGTTTTCAGCGGTACAGTAAAAAAATCAAAATAAGTAAACTAAGAAAGATAATGCATGTAACATATGTTATATCACTTGTAAAAGAAACTACAAAAACGTGGTTAAATTTTCATATCATTCTAACAAACCGTTTTTGTTTGGCAGTGATTTTAGTTTTAAAGATTTAAATTCCCGGGACAGACCGAAAAAATGATAATAAAAATAAAATTTCACTTTTTTAACATCATTTACATCATAGTTAATCATTTTGTGAAAAATGAAAGAATTATAAAAATATCACTTGTATGTCTAGATTAGCCTTAAGATATTATTACTAGGCCATGCCATGGTGAAAATGGCTTGATCCTCCACGTACCTTGTTACGATACTATTTTTATTATTGTCTCATGTTAATGGAACTATTTACTCAATATTTGTGTACGTAAGAGATCTACCTACTATTTAAACTTCTACGTTACCCACATCGAACTTTTGGTGGCGACTCATCCTACCCATAGGACTTTGAGGAGGCTGTGTTTGTATTGGTGACAGGATTATTTCAATAAATTTCTCATGCCTAATTATCCGTGGGTTTTGTCTTCGTAGAACTTCCTCGTTCCATCTACCCAGACTTCTAGGTACCCTAACTTCGGAACGAGGTGGCGCCCTTGGTACCAGAGCAGAGCAACTACATCCCCACCCCCATCTCCACCGAGTCTTGCCGGGCACGGTAAGTGTAGGCCGGTTCAACGGTTTGGACCCGTCACACATTTGAACGTTGAAGTCCAGTCAAGCCACCTAAAGCCATTAAATACTATCACCAAGGGAAATGTGTCTCTGTCTTCTCTTACTTTCAGATAAACTAGCAAAAAGTGATTCAGTAAAGACAAGGGAGTCTTTGTTGGCGGGAAGGGGGGAGGTGGTTCGTGAGCGGCCAAAGAGCAAGTACCTTAACCTCGACGCCACCAATAGAAGCGCAAACAGAAGGCTGATCCGCGGGAACCAGGAGTCAGTATTCAACTTTCTTAACCGATTATCCCACGCTTACGACAAGCACTTGGGGGACTTAGAACAACAATTCCAAGGGAAAATCGACTGGTCCCCGATGTGGATGCCATAAACGACGGTCCTGCCCCCCAACCCCAAATCGGCATGGCAATCAACATAGCTGCACCAGCTGCTGCCGGCACTGGTCCTTGGCAGCCGAGGGCTGGACCCCCCTCCCACTTACAGCCAGCAATGGAGCCTGACGTTGAACTCAACGTCAATTAGGTTGCTCCATTTGTTGAGCCAGTCGAGGTGGTTGGTGGTGGTGGCAATGTTGCCGTTGGTCCTTGGCAGCCATGGGCTGGACTGTACTGTCCCCAAAGATAAGACTTGATAAGATAAGATAAGATAAGATCTGGCAATTGCTACAAAGTTGTAGACCTTCACGAGCGGAGTTCCGATCATTCCATTGCAGCTGATGCTTTCCACGCATTCTCACGTGAAAATTGAATGAATCAGGTGATCGACAAAGAGGTTCGAGATTTGCAAAAGATTCAGGTCCAGAGCAGACGAGATGTTGCTCTCAGAATAATCAATCTCATCTTTACAATGAGACACCAGGGTAGCAGTTTTCGTGGTCCTGCTAATTCCGAAGCTGCATACAAAATTGGAGAATCCTGTAAACATGGTTATTTAATTTAATTGGTTAAGAACTCAAAATATGACGTAGTCCTGGCAAAACACGTTGCGGACGCCATTTAAAGAGCCAAGCACCCACCCAGGAAGCAGAGGTAGAGTCCCCCTTCTGACTCTCCTGAGCACAACAATCAACAAAATCATCGACATAATAGGGAAATGATTCAGGAGGCCATACAAAAAGCCATTTAACAAAATGGAGGCAAACTTAGTTTTTTTTATGGACTCGACCCAAGACATCTCTGTAAAGCAACAAGCGACGATAACATTGGACCCCCAATAAATGACAGCAATGAAGCAGAATGAGAACGATCTAAGTACAGAGAATATTTTGGAAGTGTTCGAGGCCAAGACTTCACGAGATAATTTTGAAGAAGAAGATGAGCCATTTTGTGTACTATCCAAAGAATACAAAAAAAATTATAGTAATAAAAATTATTGCATGTTAATAAACATAACAGTCAAGTTAACAAGTATGAACTATATTGGATAATAATAGTGCACCTATAAACTAAAAATTACAACATTGTCTTGTACCCTAACTTTTCAAAAGGGACTGTGTGATAAATAATATAAACCAGTGGTAATAATAAAAATGTGGGCATTGTCCTCTTTTTGTACTTAGCAGTTAGCTAACGAAGAAGTAGAAGCCGAAAAATAAAAATAAAAAAAGGTAGTAATTAAGCTGCTGAGGAATACTGGATCTGCATGGAATGCAAAACAAGGTTTCAGCAAGAACAGAAGATTGGCTTGCACACGGTGGATGAACTTATAGCGTATTCGACTGGCATGCACTAAGTGCACTCGCAGTTCGCAATGACACGTCACTATGACGTCATGCACTGACTTTGTGCAATTTACCAGTCGAACACAAGCGCTCATATGAGTGCAAAGATGGCCAAAGAAAATAACGGGAGCGACAAGGTCGAGTTTAAGGAGTTTGTGTTTGGTCCTGAAGGAGGTGTACTTAGGACCAGCGAGGGAGTTTTGTGCCACGTGATTATTGGTGATGGTAAGTTTAAAAATATTCTATTTCCATAATAGGCGTTAGGGCTTGGTCTCCTAAGCTCCAGGCTAGCTAGCCTAGGGCCTAAATAAAAGCTAGAGCTCTACGTATGAAATATCTGCCTTGGGCTTAGCATAAATAGGTTTAAAACACAAATCACCTATGGCTTACATAATCTGATAGATCTAGGCCTAGCCTAGAAAAGTAAAAACGCCTACCTAGGCTACTAGGATTGGATATTGCTTAACGTCTCATATTTACGCAACTTGGCTAATCGAGACGAAGGGAGGGACGTGAGGGATGACGCGCAGGGACAAGGGGTGGACAGTAGATATGCGAATTTAAAAAAAAAACCGGCGGCCCGGCCCGAGACCCGACCCGCAACGGCCCGGGCCCGGCCCGACTTTTAAAGAAATACTGCAGCCCGGCCCAAATTGGATTGGATAGGATATTGCTTTACGTCTCATATTTATGCAACTTGGCTAATCGAGACGAAGGGAGGGACGTAAGGGACGACGCGGGGGGACAAGGGGTGGACAGGCCTGTGCTGGTCAGAACCAGCCACAAGCATATGGGGAGGGCAAGGGTTCCCCCACGTCGTGGTCGTCTCCGTCTGTGTCATCATCAGTCCGTGTTGTCTTTGTCGTCGCCGTCGGGGAGGTAGTCAAAGGGAAGGGGTTCCCCGACGACGACCCAGAGCTCGCTATTAGTTTCAGGGAGTGAAACTCCCCTATTCACGGGCCAAACCGCGAGAAGGTGTCGAGTTGGAATTTGAAGGCCCATAAATTAGAATAGAATAGAATAGAATAGGCCTAGGGCCCAAAAGTCGGCCCGAAAGTCCGGCCCGGCCCCCTGACAAACACACGGAACAAAACCTCCTCCCGACGAGAAAGTAGGGAAGTAGGGGGTCGCAACGTCAGTACAAGGGAGTCTGATGTCGTTGAGCCCCAGTCTACATGGTGAGCATTAAAATCGCCAGCCAATATAAACGACCTCGGCAGTTGAGCAATGACTGCTTCCATATCACCTCTTGTAAAGTTGAAAGATGGCGGTATGTATATAGAGCAAAAAGTGATGGGAGTTGTCAGATGTGCTGTAACTGCAATAACTTGAAGACGAGAATTAATTAAACGAGTGAGCGTAGCGAACGGGGTGATCTCCATTCGACTTAAACGGCCCTTATTGTTTTTCTGCGTGCGTGTGTAAGTTATTTATTTATTAATCACGTGTGTGTGTGTACGTTGAAAATCAGCCGAATCGCTGAACAGATTGCGCTGAAATTTTAAACAGACATCCGGTACGAGTTTATTGAGAACTGCTTACAAAATCAGCAAGATTCATTGCGATTTAAACCTACAAGAAATAATAAACTGAAAAATAGACTTCCAATGTTTAGAAATTATTTTAACGACAATGTTTTAGATTTTGAAAAGATATTTTTTGTTTTTTATTTACCTAGCTGTGAAATGCCGTGCCCATGCAAGGTCTGTCGAATGTTGCACGTCAAGGTACACCCAAATTCCGCTCGTAGATTGAGTAAACCTTGCAATGTTTTCACTTATTTCGTACTGGCTATGTTTACCATAGAAGGCCCTATTGCCACAGATGATGGACTACACTGCGTTATATGCATTTCAAAACATGTTTAATTATTAGTGAAATACAATCTAGAAATTACAAAATCTTTCCCGACCAGGGGATTGAACCCACTTCTTTCACATTTCGGCTACCAGGGCGCCTTAGCCAACTAGACTAGGGAAACGCCAAAGTCGTTGTTAGACGAGTGAGCGAGTCATGTGGCGAGTACCCGGGAACATTTGCATTTAAGTTTGATAATTATATTCGTATAAATCAGTGGTTCCCAAACTTTTCAGACAGTGTACCCCCTGAGTAGTTTGGATCCTACCACGTAACCCCACCTTCTTAAAAAAAAAGATAAGACGCTTTAAGTGCATTCTGACTCTCACTAAATGTTACTGAACGCATTGTTTTCACACTACCTTGAAGTTCTTGTAGCCTGCGTTGGAAAAACTGTACAGGTTTGTTTTTGTATTGTTAGTGTTTGGTCTCTAAATGCCGACGGAGAAGAGATGGTTTCAGACTGTTATTGGAAAGAATTTCAGAACAAATCACGCACTGAGGTTTAGGTTGATCTTTGTCACCAATCCACGTTAACCCAAGTTCAATATATTTCCATCATATTTACGTCTTTAAGATTAATGTTCCTCTGTTTCTGTACCACCCACTGTATGCACTATATTGCGAGGTTCACTCACCGTTTGTGATGTACTGCTACATGCTATTACAGAAGGTACCTCTTCTTCACTCTCAAGAACTGTCACATTTTTCCTTTTCACACTGCCTTTTGATCCATTTTACGCTACCAACTTGTAAATTCACTATAAATATACGTCAAAAACGTGCCTTCGCCCTTCACTTGTGACGGCCTATTCACTTACTACGTGCTTGCGGAGAGAGTATAGGACATGGGTTGTAGGTAAATTGCTTTTTGCTCGGCCAACTGACACAACAGGTGTCTGAAATTTTGAACATATGTCACAAATGTGGAATTATAGGGCTCTACAGTAACACATTTGTAGATTTTGTTATTTTGTTAGTTGACGACGAGTCAGCAGATGCTCAAACTATTGTAACGCACCGAGGGGCATTCAGGGTGCGGCGTTTACAATTTGGCGTAAGCGTAGCGCCAGGTACATTTCAAAAATTCATAGAGGATTTGCTGTTCGGTATCCCTGGGGTCATTCCATATTTCGATGATATCATAATAGTAGCTTGTTCAGAATACGAATTAGCTATGCGCCTCAAGTGGGTACTGAAGCGTATTGAAGAAGCAGGCATTCGTCTCCGCCGAGACAAATGCAAATTCGGAGTGCACGAAGTGGAGTTCCTAGGGTTCCGGCTCACTGCAGCGGGGGTGCAACCATCCTTAGAGAAGGTAAAGGCAATCCTTGAAGCTCCTACCCCTACTGATAAAACTGAGCTGCAGGCTTTTCTTGGCCTACTCAACTTTTATCATCAGTTCTTACGAAATAAGGCGTCTGTAGCAGAACCTCTTCACCGTCTATTAGATAAGGGCTGTGAATGGAATTGGTCTGCTAAGCATGATAAGGCATTTGCTTCTGTGAAGAATCTGTTATCATCCAATTCAATTCTTACCCATTACGATGTAAGGAAGCCGGTCATAGTGACATGTGATGCTTCTCCTTTCGGGATAGGAGCGGTGCTTAGTCACAAGGTGGGTGATAAGGAGTTGCCCATAGCATACTACTCTCGCACCATGACGCAAACGGAGAGGAACTATGCACAAATTGACCGGGAGGCACTGGCGATTATTGCCAGTATTAAAAAGTTCCATGCATACTTGTACGGTCGTCCATTTACTGTCGTGACAGACCACAAACCACTGTTGGGTCTGTTCACTGCGGACCGACCTACACCTCAGATTCTGTCGCCCCGAATGATGCGTTGGGCGTTGTTACTAAATGCATACCAGTATTCCCTAGTATACAAACCTGGTAAAACAATAGGCCACGCAGACGGCCTCAGTAGACTTCCACTACCATGTGAAGAGTTCAAAATTCCTCCTTTACATGAAGTATTCCTTCTTGAGACTGTGGCCAGACCGCCATTAACTGCCAATGACATTGCTGTGATGTCGAAGAAAGATCCCATAATTTCCCGTGTGCTGAATTGGGTGTGGAAAGGGTGGCCTTCTATGAAATATAATGAAGAGTTTCAAGCCTTTGCTACAAGGCAAAACGAGATTTCCGCATACAAGGGATATCTTTTGTGGGGAAATCGTGTTATAATTCCAAATGCTGCACGAGATTGTATTCTCAATTCTCTACATAGTTGCCATCCTGGTATAGTCCAAATGAAGGCATTGGGCCGTAGCTACGTTTGGTGGCCAGGCATCGATGCTGAGATAGAAAGGAAAGTACAGCAATGTTCCGTGTGTCAAGAGTCGAGACCAGCACCTGCGAGAGAACCTCCACGTACCTGGGAAGTTACTAGAAATCCGTGGTCAAGACTACACATCGATTTTGCAGGCCCATTTCAAGGCCATACATTTCTCATTGTTGTTGATTCATACTCAAAATGGCTTGAGGTCTACAAAATGACATCAACAACTTCACATGCTGTGATCGCTATACTGCGACGATTGTTTGCATCCCAAGGACTTCCTGATACGATTGTTTCGGACAACGGTAGCCAGTTCACGTCTGCAGAGTTCAGAAATTTCCTTATCAGTAACTCTATTCGACAAATAACTAGTGCGCCATTTCACCCGTCCACAAATGGACAGGCGGAACGAATGGTTCGGACAACAAAGGAGTCCCTTAAACGAATCATTCATGGTGATTGGGATCAACGATTAGCCAACTTTCTCCTGAAGCAACACATTACTCCGTCAGCTGCGACAGGAAGAAGCCCGGCAGAGATGCTAATGAACAGGCGTCTAAAAACCCTCCTAGACCGCCTGCATCCTGATTTCGACATTGAATTGCAGGAAAAACATGAAAACGACGTTAAAAAGATTCCGCGTACGTTTTCCATTGGAGATTTAGTTTTTATGCGGAACTATGCTGTGGGTCCAAAGTGGATTCCTGCAGTTGTGATGCAAGCTACTGGTCCTGTGTCATACAGAGTTGTTACTTCTAATGGGCAAGAGTACCGTCGGCATATTGACCAGATGCGGGCAAGGGTAGAACCTTCCATTCAAGCGGAACCAGTCCCTATACCCATAACTGTTCCGCCACTTCAAGAAAATGATGATCCTTGTATTAATCCTATTCCGAGTACATCCGGTACATCCCTCATCCAGGAGACAGTCCTGTAAGCTCACATTCTGCTAAGTTACAGGCATCCACACCTCCGAGGTCTCATGAAGAGGGCCCTCCTGCACCAGTAGCTGGTCTGCAGGATCGTCCAAGGCGCGAACGTCGGATACCAAAACATCTCGATGGTTTCGAGCTGGGGGGAGGAGTGTTGTGTATTGAGGATTCAAGCTGTGCGCCGCCTACCAGTAGACGCGCCGTGCGCAAGGCATTATGGGTCCGCCGGAAGAGGGCGTCGCCAGCCTAGCGACATCTTGCTTTTGCAGCAGGCTGTCTGCACTCTTGTACTAGACCTGGTTCTTACTGTATCGTTCTTGTCGGGCGCTCGTACCGAGCGTCCTAATAAACCTTGTATTTATTACCAATGTATTCTTATTATTTCATAATGTATTGTGTTATGTCAAAGACATAATAGAAACATAGTCATATAACCAAGTAGTAAAAACATCATCAAAAGGTAGTTTGACAGTAGTATATCCATCTCCAGAACATATTAGTGTAATCATAGCCGAGGACGTCTTCAAAGGGAAGGGATTATTATTCAAAATAATCAGTATTGTGAACTAGTCAAAAGTTTAACTAAAACTATAACTGTGAGTTTAATTCAACATTTTATAATAATATATGGTATTAATAATTTACATTTTAAATTTTTACTGTTGATTTTTAAAATTTTTTCATAGAAATTTCACATTCGAATTTCATATAATTATATAATGAAAGCTGCATTTGACTAGTTCAGTATCCAAGATGGATACTGTTTGTTGATGGTTTGTTGCTGTTGCTGTTCCTGACTTCTTCGAGAGAGAAAACCTGTGCATTGTATTCCATACGCATATTGGCCCAAATATGTAAGTATTTTTTACTATTCACTAAGTGCTAAATCATTGTTTTATGCTCAAAACCACTCCCTATGGCCTAGGTGGTGGCATTACACAGCCTCACAGGGGCCCCGGCCAGAAAGCTAGGCCTAGGCCCTAGGCTTGATGGTGCCTAGGCTATGCAGAATTGCGGGCAAGTGTTTGTAAAATGTAAAAATGTAAAATGTTGTATAGACCAAAGTTTACAAAGATTACAGATGTACGGTGTAGGCCTACCCTAAGTGTACTGTGTAGGGCCTATAGTCTATAGTCTAGGCCTAGGCCTAGGGGCTAGGGGTAGGCCTACCCTATTATTGTATTGTATGTAGTATGTATTGTATTGGGGGGGGGGGGGGGGCGTAGAGTTAGGCCCTAGGCCCTAGCCTAGGCCGTAGTAGGCGTAGGCCTAGCCTAGGGGATACACAAAAGTTTTATGTGTAAACTATAAATGTGTTTGCACTAGTAGTTACGCTAAATTATTTGGGAAATAATATAGCTGCTAGGCCTAAGCCTAGGGCCTATAAGTAGCATAAAGAGGCATGTTGGACTTGGACATAACCCTAAAACTGAAATTGGGCCAGCCCAGCAGTGCAATTCTATAAGTTTGTTACCTATGGAGATATCAATCGCTATCCGGCCGGCACGTTAGCATCAATTTTGCGTATCGCCCGAGTCTGTTAAAATATAACGATGTTGTTACGTTAGCGATTAATATAGGGTAACGAGAAAGGAAATGGTGACACTACCCAAACCACTGCTATTAGAACTGTCAATTCGAATTTGTATTATAGGCTACCACAATAAATAGTAATTATGATCATATGGTGCAGGCCTATGTTGCTTTTTATTAAATAAAATAAACATTGGCAGAAGTCTTTAAAAGTGTAAAACATGCACTTATTGCCAATTACAAAGCTTTTACGATTTCCTCAACCATGCTTCAACCCAACTCGCCAAATAACCTAGTCTGTGGTAGGAAATGTACAAGTAGGGGCCTACCTATCTCTCTAAGCGCCACCGCTACTGTAGGCCTACGCTTTATTATGGTTAAGCTATGTTTTGGATTTGCACTTCGAATTTGTTTATGAGATTTTGTTTTAAAAAATCAATATAAAATTGTAGTAGGCTAGCCTTGTGGAAATATGTAAACTATGATGGTTGAAAAATGTAGAACAATGCAATTAGGCCTAGCAGAATTTAGGTTATGCAAATGATTAGGTAGGTCTAAGGAAAATGTGGGTTATAAAGTTAGGTTATTGTGTCCATCTACCAAAATATAACTAGAATAGCACACGTACTAAACGCTTATTTAATCAATTGTAGGACTATGCCTACTGGAATATGCCTAATACTTGCATGGAAAATAATTAGGCCTAAACTACCTTCAAGCTACAATGGAAAAAGTACGCCCTAGTTATTCAGAATTTAACATTTTTGGAGATGCAAAATGTTTGTTATGACACTGTTGTTGTTGTTGTTGTTGTCGAGTTTTTAAGGCCACAAGCATACCGGTTGTAGTTTTCACCCGAGATTTCACGGACCAATCCGAGCCAATCCCTTGCCGGCCTTGACCAATCACATAGCCGTATCGACTTCTCACAAAGAAATATTTCGGTGAGAAGTTGTCACTTTTTTCGAACGTGATATCGCAATGTTTCGATATCGATAACCAAACAGAATCGCAGTTGCCACTTCTCACTGGAAATTCAACTCACTGTCGAATTGTGACTTTGTGAGAGAAACAGAATAAGGGGGGGGGGGGTCCAGGCCTCAGCCTAGCTGTCATGCTGCTAAGGCTAGCTCTGAATGAAATGTTTCTTTTCAGATGCCGACCAGAAGCGTTACCAGTTCTTCGAGTAAATATCTTCCGTAGCCAACCACCAAGGTCCCACAAATTGGCGTCGAGTTGAAACGAAGACTTAGGCCTATTTACCGTGCAAAGTGCAAATTTATGCATTCAGAACTTTTACTTGCACGTTGCACCTTTGTTAAATTTTGGCCTATTGCTTTAAAACTGGGCTCAAAAAGTTGAATGTTATTTTAAAATAAATTGCATTTTAATTATCACTTAGGCCTATAGCTTACATTACTTAATTTTACTGGCTACCACCAATTTCATAATGATTTATTTCCCATACCATATCTTAATCCTGGCATTTAGTGTGCTGTAGCCAAATGCAGATACTTGTGATGAAAAATAAAATGAATCTTTGTTTTGATAGGCCTATAGGCCTAGCCAAAAATTGCATTGGTTGTGTTTGTTACAAATATTCCAAATTTTGTTTTTCCACAAATAACTGCCTCTAGCTATGGTCGTCGACTATGTTTCAACTAGGTAATGACTACCTTTTGACGACTATTTGGATATTATTATGAAAGAGCAGGAACATCGTAAAATAGTCGCCATGTAGTCTTCTGAACATATTTAACTAGTAGACATCACATATCTAGTTGTGTATTGGCACTGTGTATTTGTAAGATTAAATGATGTTTTGGATATGTTTCAAAGGGTAGCTTAAACATAGTTTATTGACTAGGTTCTGACTACTAAAATTTTAGTAAGGGTAGGCCTACGTTCAATATTAACCTATTGAAGGCCAGTGCTTGGTACGGGTACCGTTAGCCTCGGAGGCTAGGCCTTACTAGTCTGCTAGAGCCTAGCTGGCCATATGTTTAATTGGGGTTGTTTTGTTTGTTGGCCTACCTAAAGCCTTTATGACCAGGCCTGTTAATCACATAGTAACACATATGCTACATGATTCGGGTTGTCTCGGGAGTAATTTTCAGATATTCAAAATTGATTTGTGACCAAACGAAACAACCTACAGAGCTCAAATTTAAAATCTCAGCAGGAAATGTGCTCATTAATGTAATATTGTCAGTCGTGCACTTAGGACCTTTTGGCAGAACTATGTTCTTGTCAACTTGGTACTACTCTGTGACTAAATAATTAACTACCGCCATCAGGTGAGAGCTTTTATACTTGCCACTTTTAATTGTCAATTTCAATTCTCCTCAATCATCCTTCCAGTAAAGTAATTTTGATTTCAACAGCCTATGGGTGGCTCAGAAGCCAATCGTAATAAGTCAAAATTTTTTTTTTTGACTTATCTATGTGAGTCGACTCCTTAAAATATACTTTTTCAGATGCCAAAACAGTTAAGTCCTAGTTCCATTAGTACTCATAGAAAGCGCTGTATGTTCCTCCCACTGAAATTTCAAGTTGATCATTCAGAAGGCAGTGTGGATAAGTCAACAAAAATCTTTCTGTTGATTTTTTGATCACATTTGTGTGAACATGGACGAAAACGACATAAATAAGAGCTTGGAGACATAAATGATGGTGAAGGGTCAGAGTACATGCATCAGCTAGTGACAGCTGTGATTCTTCAGATGGTTATGAAGCTTTAGGTAAGTTTAATTTCTGAATCACAATTAAAATGTAAGATGCATGGAAACTAAGTAAGGTTATGGTAGGCCCTAGGCTAGGCCTAGTTTTCTGTAGGCATTTGGGACATTCTACAAGCTTAGTAGGCCTACCTACCCAACTAGTTACAGCTGTAATCCTTCAGATGATTATAGAGCCTTCAGGCAAGTTTTAATTTAATGAATGGTAAAAAGTTGGGCTAGGTTATGTTATAGGCCTAGGCTAAGCCTAGTTCTCCGGTGGTCAATGTAGTCATTTGTAGCCATACTAAAAACCTTGACCTAGGCCTACCAAACAGGCTTATTTAGGCTTCATGCATCTAAGCTTAAGACTAATATGGGTTTACTTGGAGTGAAGGCCTAGCCCTAATGGTTGCCGTCATACCTAAGATTAAGCTAGCTAGGCAATGTAGGGCCTAGACCTAGAAAGCCATTGTTCCGTGGCCGGCCAATTCAATTCAGGCTTAGGGCCTAAAGGTCAATTAACGTAGACTAATATAGCTTCCTGGCTTACCCCTACAGGTCCTCATAGGATCTTAGGCCTAGAACCAAACAAGAGACTCATTAAAGTAGACCTAACTTATTAAATTTTTATAGATGAGATGAACTTTTAAACTTGAAATGTGCAACACGTTGAGGGGGATGAACTCCTAGAAGTATGAACGCCTAGAAGTGGATGACACCAGAAGCGGTTGAACACCCAGAAGCGTATGAACTCTCAGAAGCGGATGACGCCCAGAATGATGAACGCCCAGAAGCGGTTGAACGCCCAGAAGCGGATGAACTCCCTGTAAGTGGTTGAACTTCTAGAAGCAGTTGGCCAAAACGATGAAACCAGACCAAAACGGCAAAGCGGCGGATACAACAAGAGGTAGGAAAAGAAAAAAAAAACACAATCTTGGAAGAGGAATGTACAGAAAAGTCACGTCATTCTGGGCTTGCCTACCACACTCGAACTGGCCGTAATGTGAAGAGAAAGTCTTTATTACACTGACTGTGCTTGTAAAAAAAGTTGTGTGACTGGTTTTACCTTGGACGAACGTAAAAACCTTTTTAAAGAGTTCTGGGGTGTGGTGACGTAAAAAAGCAGAATTTGTATATTCGGGACTTATTCAAACAAAGGAAGTCGCCAACGCAGGGCAAGGAATGGCTCCAAAGCACCTAGGCAAGTTTCATTAAGTATTTCCTAAGACGTGAAAAGCAACTATCCCAGTTTGCAAAAAGTTTTTTAAAGAAACATTTCAAATCATAACAGCAGAATTCAGCGCTCATGTTTGGGAGATGGAGTTTGCTCTACCAGATGATAAACGTGGGCTAAAGAACCCGGGAACAAACAAGATGTGACTGGAATAATTAACCACATTAAGTCATTCCCTTCATATGTGAGCCATTATTCACGTACCCATAACCCTGGACGTAAATATTTAAATTCAAACCTTACCATACAAGAAATGTACCGATGTACAAACGTCAATGTGAAGAAGATAATACAAACCCACTCAAAGAGAAAATGTATTATCATGTGTTTTCTAATAATTCAACCTACATTTTAAGCCACCCCTCCAAGACACATGTCAGCTATGTGACTCTTTGGAGTTGAAAATTAAACATCCTAGTTCTCAACAGGAAAAGATGATTCAATCACAGAGAAGCAAGTACATCTGGCCAAAGCAGAAAAAGCCTGTGATTCTCTAAAGTCGGATAAAGGACTAGCTGATAAAGATTTGTATGTGTTTACATTCGACCTGCAGAAGGCTTTGCCTTTTCCCAAACTAACCACATCAACTGCATATTACAAACGCAACATGTATGTTTATAATCTTGGATGTCATGACTTCAACAGCAACATTGGGTTTATGTACATGTGGGATGAAACCAAGGGATCTAAGGTTCACAGGAAATTTCGTCTTGTGTATCAAAGCACCTGCAGTTAATGCCAGCACACATAAGGTGTAACAATGTACACCGATTGTTGTGCAGGTCAAAACCGCAACATCAAAATGGCCCTATCAATGTTACAACTTGTAGAAGATAAAGACATGGCCGTTGAAACTATAAACCACAAGTTTCTCGTATCTGGCCATAGTTTCTTACCCAACGATGCCGATTTTGGCGTCATTGAGGCACATGCCAAAAAAATGCAAAATATCTATGGGCCAGATGACTGGTACAATGCTGCCAGAAATGCAGCAAAGAAGACACCATTCCAGGTAACGGTTATGGAGAGGGAGGAATTCCTCTCGACAAAATGCCTGGAAGAAGCAATCACTAATAGGAAGGTCACAGTAGACAAGAGCCAGTTAACTGGCTGAAGATGAGGTGGATCCGTTACCAACGAGGTTCGCCAGAATCCTTTCAATTTAAATACACTCTTAATGATGACTTTCCATTTTCAACTGTAACCTAGTAAAAGGTAAAGGAAAAGGAAGACCAATGGTGAGAATTAATCAAACGGTACTATACGAACGAGTGAGGCCAGTGACAAAAAAAAAGAAACGAGACATGGCGGATCTTCTGAAGTACATACCTCCATAAACCACGAGTACTTCCGAAAATTGACCGTGAACTACAATGAGAATGAAGATGAAGACAATTTAGATAATGTTTATAAATAGGCTACTGGCTGATTGAGCGAGCGTCTTCTCTTGACTCTTATGGCTCGAATCCCTGTTTTTTTTCTTTTTTTTCTGTTACTGCTTTCGATACAGGTCGCACCGTTTCTCTGATCGACCTGAAATTTGGCACAAATATACATACCACCTATGCGGTTGCTTTTATAGTTTTTTAACAAAATCCATCGTTGGTTATAGAAAATAAAAATATAAATATAAAAATGTTCCGATCGTTATGAAATTTTGCAGGGTCAATAAGTACAAACATTTTCTCCTATTTTACTAATTTTCAGCTAAATCGTTCAAGACCTTAAAGACTTATTGGTATGTAAATTATGGGAATGTCGTACTCGGGTCGTGTTGCACGTACCGGTGCTCGCTCAACAACGCGACGGGACTTTAGCGTTTTCCTAGTAGCCCCTAATTGCATAGATCAGCAAAGATTGCTGCTTGTGCTTTCATGTAAACAGGTATTTTTTTAAATTCATTAGTAGGCTAATACTTTATGATTGGCAAAATATTTTAAAAAGGAGTATGCTACATGCCATCAATTCTTTAAATAAGGCTTTCCTGTGATGAAGAATAACAAAATTGTTTTCTTTCTTTATGAAGGTATTTGTTTTTGAACATATCTGAAAATTCAAAAAAATATTTTTCAGTGGACAAATGAGTTAAGTCAATAAAAAGCTGGTAATTCACTATTAACTTTGTTTAAATTTCAAAATATTGTTCTAATTTTGCTTAATTAAGTTGAAGTTGTATCTCTGACTTGTTACTGTCAAATAAAGTAATTACATAAAGACATGTGCATTTTTTTATTTTGTCCTACTAAAACTCTATTTATCTCAGAACTTGTTTTTTTGACTTATTACGATTGGCTATGTTTCGATATCGATAACCAAACAGAATCGCAGTTGCCACTTCTCACTGGAAATTCAACTCACTGTCGAATTGTGACTTTGTGAGAGAAACAGAATAAGGGGGGGGGTCCAGGCCTCAGCCTAGCTGTCATGCTGCTAAGGCTAGCTCTGAATGAAATGTTTCTTTTCAGATGCCGACCAGAAGCGTTACCAGTTCTTCGAGTAAATATCTTCCGTAGCCAACCACCAAGGTCCCACAAATTGGCGTCGAGTTGAAACGAAGACTTAGGCCTATTTACCGTGCAAAGTGCAAATTTATGCATTCAGAACTTTTACTTGCACGTTGCACCTTTGTTAAATTTTGGCCTATTGCTTTAAAACTGGGCTCAAAAAGTTGAATGTTATTTTAAAATAAATTGCATTTTAATTATCACTTAGGCCTATAGCTTACATTACTTAATTTTACTGGCTACCACCAATTTCATAATGATTTATTTCCCATACCATATCTTAATCCTGGCATTTAGTGTGCTGTAGCCAAATGCAGATACTTGTGATGAAAAATAAAATGAATCTTTGTTTTGATAGGCCTATAGGCCTAGCCAAAATTGCATTGGTTGTGTTTGTTACAAATATTCAAAATTTTGTTTTTCCACAAATAACTGCCTCTAGCTATAGTCATTGACTATGTTTCAACTAGGTAATGACTACCTTTTGACGACTATTTGGATATTATTATGAAAGAGCAGGAACATCGTAAAATAGTCGCCATGTAGTCTTCTGACATATTTAACTAGTAGGCATCACATATCTAGTTGTGTATTGGCACTGTGTATTTGTAAGATTAAATGATGTTTTGGATATGTTTTCAAAGGGTAGCTTAAACATAGTTTATTGACTAGGTTCTGACTACTAAAATTTTAGTAAGGGTAGGCCTACGTTCAATATTAACCTATTGAAGGCCAGTGCTTGGTACGGGTACCGTTAGCCTCGGAGGCTAGGCCTTACTAGTCTGCTAGAGCCTAGCTGGCCATATGTTTAATTGGGGTTGTTTTGTTTGTTGGCCTACCTAAAGCCTTTATGACTAGGCCTGTTAATCACATAGTAACACATATGCTACATGATTCGGGTTGTCTCGGGAGTAATTTTCAGATATTCAAAATTGATTTGTGACCAAACGAAACAACCTACAGAGCTCAAATTTAAAATCTCAGCAGGAAATGTGCTCATTAATGTAATATTGTCAGTCGTGCACTTAGGACCTTTTGGCAGAACTATGTTCTTGTCAACTTGGTACTACTCTGTGACTAAATAATTAACTACCGCCATCAGGTGAGAGCTTTTATACTTGCCACTTTTAATTGTCAATTTCAATTCTCCTCAATCATCCTTCCAGTAAAGTAAATTTTGAATTTCAACAGCCTATGGGTGGCTCAGAAGCCAATCGTAATAAGTCAAATTTTTTTTTTTGACTTATCTATGTGAGTCGACTCCTTAAAATATACTTTTTCAGATGCCAAAACAGTTAAGTCCTAGTTCCATTAGTACTCAATAGAAAGCGCTGTATGTTCCTCCCACTGAAATTTCAAGTTGATCATTCAGAAGGCAGTGTGGATAAGTCAACAAAAATCTTTCTGTTGATGTTTTTGATCACAATTTGATGTGAACATGGACGAAAACGACATAAATAAAGAGCTTGGAGACATAAATGATGGTGAAGGGTCAGAGTACATGCCATCAGCTAGTGACAGCTGTGATTCTTCAGATGGTTATGAAGCTTTAGGTAAGTTTAATTTCTGAATCACAATTAAAATGTAAGAATGCATGGAAACTAAGTAAGGTTATGGTAGGCCCTAGGCTAGGCCTAGTTTTCTGGTAGGCATTTGAGGACATTCTACAAGCTTAGTAGGCCCTACCTACCAACTAGTTACAGCTGTAATCCTTCAGATGATTATAGAGCCTTCAGGCAAGTTTAATTTAATGCATGGTAAAAAGTTGGGCTCGGTTATGTTCTAGGCCTAGGCTAAGCCTAGTTCTCCGGTGGTCAATGTAGTCATTTGTAGCCATACTAAAAACCTTGACCTAGGCCTACCAAACAGGCTTATTTAGGCTTCATGCATCTAAGCTTAAGACTAATATGGGTTTACTTGGAGTGAAGGCCTAGCCCTAATGGTTGCCGTCATACCTAAGATTAAGCTAGCTAGGCAATGTAGGGCCTAGACCTAGAAAGCCATTGTTCCGTGGCCGGCCAATTCAATTCAGGCTTAGGGCCTAAAGGTCATTTAACGTAGACTAATATAGCTTCCTGGCTTACCCCTACAGGTCCTCATAGGATCTTAGGCCTAGAACCAAAACGAAGGAGTCCATAAAGTAGACCTAACTATATTAAATTTTTTATAGATGATGATGAACTTTTAAACTTGAATGTGCAACACGTTGAGGGGGATGAACTCCTAGAAGTAAATGAACGCCTAGAAGTGGATGAACACCCAGAAGGGGTTGAACACCCAGAAGCGGATGAACTCTCAGAAGCGGATGAACGCCCAGAAGGGGATGAACGCCCAGAAGCGTTGAACGCCCAGAAGCGGATGAACTCCCTGAAGTGGTTGAACTTCTAGAAGCAGTTGCCAAAACGATGAACCGACCAAAACGGCAAAGCGGCGGATACACAAAGGTAGGAAAAGAAAAAAAAAAACACAATTTTGGGAAGAGGAATGTACAGAAAAAGTCACGTAAATTCTGGGCTTGCCTACCACACTCGAACTGGCCGTAATGTTGAAGAGAAAGTCTTTATTAACACTGACTGTGCTTGTAAAAAAGTTGTGTGACTGGTTTTACCTTTGGACAAACGTAAAAACCTTTTTAAAGAGTTTCTGGGGGTGGGTGACGTAAAAAAGCAGAATTTGTATTTTTCGGGGACTTATTCAAACAAAGGAAGTCGCCCAACGCAGGGCAAGAATGGCTCCAAAGCACCTAGGCAAGTTTCATTAAAGTATTTCCTAAGACGTGAAAAGGCAACTATCCCAGTTTTGGCAAAAAGTTTTTTTAAAGAAACATTTCAAATCAATAACAGCGAATTCACGCTCATGTTTGGGAGATGGATTTTGCTCTACCAGATGATAAACGTGGGCATAAAGAACCCGGGGAACAAAAAAGATGTGACTGGAATAATTAACCACATTAAGTCATTCCCTTCATATGTGAGCCATTATTCACGTACCCATAACCCTGGACGTAAATATTTAATTCAAACCTTACCATACAAGAAATGTACCAGATGTACAAACGTCAATGTGAAGAAGATATACAAACCCACTCAAAGAGAAAATGTATTATCATGGGGTTTTCAAATAAATTCAACCTACATTTTAAGCCACCCTCCCAAGACACATGTCAGCTATGTGACTCTTTGGAGTTAAAAATTTAAAACACCCTTTAGTTCTCAACAGCAAAAAGATGATTCAATCACAGAGAAGCAAGTACATCTGGCCAAAGCAGAAAAAGCCTGTGTTTTCTCTAAAGTCGGATAAAGGACTAGCTGATAAAGATTTGAAATGTGTTTACATTCGACCTGCAGAAGGCTTTCCCTTTCCCCAAACTAACCACATCAACTGCATTTTTACAAACGCAACATGTATGTTTATAATCTTGGATGTCATGACTTCAACAGCAACATTGGGTTTATGTACATGTGGGATGAAACCAAGGGGATCTAAGGTTCACGGGAAAATTTTTCGTCTTGTGTATCAAAGCACCTGCAGTTAAATGCCAGCACACATAAGGTGGTAACAATGTACACCGATTGTTTGCAGGTCAAAACCGCAACATCAAATGGCCCTATCAATGTTACAACTTGTAGAAGATAAAGACATGGCCGTTAAAAACTATAAACCACAAGTTTCTCGTACCCGGGCCATAGTTTCTTACCCAACGTTTGCCGATTTTGGCGTCATTGAGGCACATGCCAAAAAATGAAAAATATCTATGGGCCAGATGACTGGTACAATGCTGCCAGAAATGCAGCAAAGAAGACACCATTCCAGTAACGGTTATGGAGAGGGAGGAATTCCTCTCGACAAAAAGCCTGGAAGAAGCAATCACTAATAGGAAAAGGGCACAGTAGACAAAGAGCCAGTTAAATGGCTGAAGATGAGGGGGATCCGTTACCAACGAGGTTCGCCAGAATCCTTTCAATTTAAAACACTCTTAAATGATGACCCTTTTCCCTTTTCAACTGTAGCCTAGTAAAAGGTAAAGGTAAAGGAAGACCAATGGTGAGAATTAATCAAACGGTACTATACGAAAAGAGTGAGGCCATGCAAAAGAAAAGAAACGAGACATGGCGGATCTTCTGAAGTTTCCTACCTCCAATCAACCACGAGTACTTCCCAAAAATTTACCGTGAACTACAATGAGAATGAAGATGAAACAATTTAGATAATGTTTATGAATAGGCTACTGGCTGATTGAGCGAGCGTCTTCTCTTGACTCTTATGGCTCGAATGCCTGTTTTTTTTTCTTTTTTTCTGTTACTGCTTCGATACAGGTCGCACCGTTTCTCTGATCGACCTGAAATTTGGCACAAATATACATACCACCTATGCGGGTTTCTGTTTAGTTTTTTAACAAAATACCAATCGTTGGTTATAGAAAATAAAAAATAAATATAAAAATGTTCCGATCATTATGAAATTTTGCAGGGTCAAAAAGTACAACATTTTCTCCTATTTTAAATAATTTTCGCTAAATCGTTCAAGACCTTAAAGACTTATTGGTATGTAAAATTATGGGAATGTCGTACTCGGGTCGTGTTGCACGTACCGGTGCTCGCTCACAAAGCGACGGGACTCTAGCGTTTTCCTAGTAGCCCCTAATTGCATAGATCAGCAAAGTTGCTGCTTGTGCTTTCATGTAAACAGGTATTTTTTTAAATTCATTAGTAGGCTAATACTTTATGGATTGGCAAAATATTTTCAAAAGGAGTATGCTACATGCCATCAATTTTTTAAATAAGGCTTTCCTGTTTGAAAAATACAAAATTGTTTTCTTTCTTTATGAAGGTATTTGTTTTTGAACATATCTGAAAAATTTAAAAAAATATTTTCAGGACAAATGAGTTAAGTCAATAAAAAGCTGGTAATTCACTATTAACTTTGTTTAAAATTTTAAAATATTGTTCTAATTTTGCTTAATTAAGTTGAAGTTGTATCTCTGACTTGTTACTGTCAAAAAAAGTAATTACATAAAGACATGTGCATTTTTTAATTTTGATCCTACTAAAACTCTATTTATCTCAGAACTTGTTTTTTTTACTTATTACGATTGGCTATGTTTCGATATCGATAACCAAACAGATCGCAGTTGCCACTTCTCACTGGAAAATTTAACTCACTGTCGAATTGTGACTTTGTGAGAGAAACAGAATAAGGGGGGGGTCCAGGCCTCAGCCTAGCTGTCATGCTGCTAAGGCTAGCTCTGAATGAAATGTTTTTTTTCAGATGCCGACCAGAAGCGTTACCAGTTCTTCGAGTAAATATCTTCCGTAGCCAACCACCAAGGTCCCACAAATTGGCGTCGAGTTGAAACGAAGACTTAGGCCTATTTACCGTGCAAAGTGCAAATTTATGCATTCAGAACTTTTACTTGCACGTTGCACCTTTGTTAAATTTTGGCCTATTGCTTTAAAACTGGGCTCAAAAAGTTGAAAAGTTATTTTAAAATAAATTGCATTTAATTATCACTTAGGGCCCATAGCTTACATTACTTAATTTTACTGGCACCACCAATTTCATAATGATTTATTTCCCCTACCATATCTTAATCCTGGCATTTAGTGTGCTGTAGCCAAATGCAGATACTTGTGATGAAAAATTTAAAAATGAATCTTTTTTTTTGATAGGCCTATAGGCCTAGCCAAAAATTGCATTGGTTGTGTTTGTTACAAATATTTAAAATTTTGTTTTTCCACAAAATAACTGCCTCTAGCTATAGTCATACTATGTTTCAACTAGGTAATGACTACCTTTTGACGACTATTTTGGATATTATTATGAAAGAGCAGGAACATCGTAAAATAGTCGCCATGTAGTCTTCTGAACATATTTAACTAGTAGACATCACATATCTAGTTGTGTATTGGCACTGTGTATTTGTAAGATTAAATGATGTTTTGGATATGTTTCAAAGGGTAGCTTAAACATAGTTTATTGACTAGGTTCTGACTACTAAAATTTTAGTAAGGGTAGGCCTACGTTTCAATATTAACCTATTGAAGGCCAGTGCTTGGTACGGGTACCGGTTAGCCTCGGAGGCTAGGCCTTACTAGTCTGCTAGAGCCTAGCTGGCCATATGTTTAATTGGGGTTGTTTTGTTTGTTGGCCTACCTAAAGCCTTTATGACCCAGGCCTGTTAATCACATAGTAACACATATGCTACATGATTCGGGTTGTCTCGGGAGTAATTTTCAGATATTCAAAATTGATTTGTGACCAAACGAAACAACCTACAGAGCTCAAATTTAAAATCTCAGCAGGAAATGTGCTCATTAATGTAATATTGTCAGTCGTGCACTTAGGACCTTTTGGCAGAACTATGTTCTTGTCAACTTGGTACTACTCTGTGACTAAATAATTAACTACCGCCATCAGGTGAGAGCTTTTTATACTCGCCACTTTTAATTGTCAATTTCAATTCTCCTCAATCATCCTTCCAGTAAAGTATAATTTTGAATTTCAACAGCCTATGGGTGGCTCAGAAGCCAATCGTAATAAGTCAAAATTTTTTTTTTTGACTATCTATGTGAGTCGACTCCTTAAAATATACTTTTTCAGATGCCAAAACAGTTAAGTCCTAGTTCCATTAGTACTCAATAGAAAGCGCTGTATGTTCCTCCCACTGAAATTTCAAGTTGATCATTCAGAAGGCAGTGTGGATAAGTCAACAAAAATCTTTCTGTTGATGTTTTTGATCACAATTTGATGTGACATGGACGAAAACGACATAAATAAAGAGCTTGGAGACATAAATGATGGTGAAGGGTCAGAGTACATGCCATCAGCTAGTGACAGCTGTGATTCTTCGGATGGTTATGTAGCTTTAGGTAAGTTTAAATTTCTGAATCACGATTAAAATGTAAGCATGCATGGAGACTAAGTAAGGTTATGGTAGGCCCTAGGCTAGGCCTAGTTTTCTGGTAGGCATTTGAGGACATTCTACAAGCTTAGTAGGCCCTACCTACCAACTAGTTACGGCTGTAATCCTTCAGTTGATTTTTGGGGCCCTTTTCGGGGCAAGTTTATTTTAATAAATGGTAAAAAGTTGGGTTTAGGTTATTTTTAAAGGCCTTGGGCTAACCTAGTTCTCCGGGGTCAATGTATTTCATTTTTTTAGCCTACTAAAAACCGCGGTAAAAAACCCTAGGCCTACCAAACAGGTTTTATTTAGGCTTCTTTTGGCATTTTAAGTTTAAAAGACTAATATGGGTTTTACTTTGGAGGGGAAACCCTTTAGCCCTAAATGGTTCCCGGGGGGGGGCATACCTAAGTTTTAAAGCTGGGCTGGGGCAATGTAGGGCCTATAACCTAAAAAGGGCCCATTTTTTCCGGGGGCCCCGAAAAAAAAAAAATTCAGGCTTAGGGCCTAAAGGTCATTTAACGAGACTAATAAAAGGTTTCCCTTTGGTTTAAACCCCTACAGGCCCTCATAGATCTTGGGTTTTTAGAACCAAAACGAAGGAGTCTAAAGTAACCTAACAAATATTAAATTTTTTTATAGATGATGATGTTTTTAAATTTGGGAATGTGCAACACGTTGGGGGGTTGAACTCCTAAAGAAAATAATTTTTTTGGGAATTTGGGGATGAACACCCCCAGAAGGGGTTTGGGAACACCCAGAAGCGGATGAACTCTCAGAAGGGGATAAACCCCCAGAAAGGGGATGAACGCCCAAATTAAAGCGGTTGAACCCCCGGGGGAAAAAAACGGAAAAAAAAAAATTGAACTTTTGAAGTGGTTGAACTTCTAGAAGCATTTGGCCCAAAAACGAAAAAACCCAACCCAAAAAGGGCCAAAGGGGGGCCCGATACAACAAGAGGTAGGAAAAGAAAAAAAAAAACCAATTTTGGAAGGGGAAATGTCAGAAAAAGTCACGTCATTCGGGGCTTGCCTACCACACTGGAACGGGGCCTTTAATTTTTAAGAGAAAGTCTTTATTAACACTGACTGTGCTTGTAAAAAAGGTTTGTGGACTGGTTTTAAACCTTTTGGAAAGAAGGGAAAAAAATTTTTTTAAAAGAGTTCTGGGGGGGGGGGTTGACGAAAAAAAAGCAGAATTTGTATATTCGGGGATTTATTCAAAAAAAGGAATCGCCCAACGCAGGGAAGGAAAATGGCCCCAAAAGCACCTAGGCAAATTTTTCATTAAAGTATTTCCTAAGACGTAAAAGGCAACTATCCCATTTGGGCAAAAATTTTTTAAAAAAAACCCTTTAAAATTTAAAAAAAAGGGGGGCAAAATTTTCGGCGCTCAGGGTTTGGGGGGTTTTGGGATTTTGCTCTACCAAAATAATAAACGTGGGCATAAAGAACCCGGGAACAACAAGATGTGACGGGAAATAATTAACCAAATTAAGTCTTTCCCCTTCTATGTGAGCCATTTTTTAAGTACCCAAAACCCTGGACGTAAATATTTAAATTAAAACCCTTTAAACCATACAAAAATGTACCAGAGGGACAAACTAAATGTAAAGAAGTTTAATCAAACCCCACTCAAAGAAAAATTTGTATTATCATGTTTTTTTCTAAAAAATTAAACCCTAAATTTTAAGCCCCCCGCCAAGACACATTTTCGCTATGTGACTTTTTGGGATTTGAAAATTAAACATCCTATTTTCTAAAACGGGAAAAAGTTTATTCAATAAAACCAGAGAACAAGTAAAATTTTGCCAAAGCAGAAAAACCCTGTGATTCTCTAAATTTCGGAAAAAAAGGACTAGCTGATAAAGATTTTTAATGTGTTTCCATTCGACCTGCAGAAGGTTTGGGGGGGGGGTTTTTTCCCAAACAAACCACATCAACTGCATATTACAAACGCAACATGTATTTTAAATAATTTTGGGTTTTGTCATGACTTCAACAGCAACATTGGGTTTATGTAAATGTGGGTTTAAAACCAAGGGGATCTAGGGGTTTTCACAAAAATTTCGTTTTGGGTGTATAAAAGCACCTGCATTTAAAATGCCACACACTAAGGTGGGTAAAAAAGGGACACCGTTTTGTTTTTGCAGGTCAAAACCGCAACACCCAAAAGGGCCCTATCAATTTTTACAACTTGTAGAAGAAAAAGGACATGGCCGTTGAAACTAAAAACCACAAGTTTCTCGTATCGGGCCTTTATTTTTTACCCAAAAGCGATCCCGTTTTTTGGCGCCCTTTGGGAGGCACATGCCAAAAAAATGCAAAATACCCAGGGGCCCAAAGATGACGGGTTACAATGCTGGCCAGAAAGGGCAGAAAAAGAAACACCATTCCAGGAAAGGGGGTTATGGGGGGGGGAGGAATTCCTCTCGACAAAATGCCGGGGAAAAGCTTTCACTAATAGGAAGGTCATTTTTAAAAAAAAAGAGCCAGTTAACGGGGCGAAGTTTGAGGGGGGTCCGTTCCCAAACGAGGTTCGCCGGAAATCCTTTCAATTTAAATCACTCTTTTTTATGACTTTCCTTTTTTAAACTTAATCCTATTTAAAGGGAAAAGGTAAAGGAAAAAAAAAAAAACCAAAAGGTGGAAATTTAATCAAACGGTACTATCAAAAGAGTGGGGCCCAGTGACAAAAAAAAAGAAACGAGACATGGGGGGATCTTCTGAAGTACATACCCCCAATAAACCACGGTACTTCCGAAAATTGACCGTGACTACAATGAGAATAAAGATAAAGAACTTTTAGATAATTTTTTTATAAATAGGCTAGGGCTGATTGGCGGGGCGTCTTCTTTTTGACTCTTATGGCTGAATGCCTGTTTTTTTTTCTTTTTTCGGGGTTATTTGGCTTCGTTTACAGGTCCACCGTTTTTTGGGATCGACCTAAAAATTTTGGGGAAACAAAAAAAAAAAAATTACCCACCTTGGGGGGTTTTGCTTTTATAGTTTTTTAAAAACAAATCCAAGGGGGGGGGTTTATAGAAAATAAAAAATATAATATAAAAATGTTCCGATCGTTTATGAAATTTTGCGGGGTAAAATAATACAACTTTTTTTCTCCTATTTTATTTAATTTTTAGTTTAAAATCGTTAAAGACCTTAAAGATTTTTATTGGTATGTAAATTAGGGGAATGTCGTACTCGGGTCGTTTTGGGCACGTACCGTGCTCGCTCAACACGCAGGGGACTTTTACCCGTTTTCCTATACCCCCAAATTGCATTAGTTTCAGCAAAGATTGCTGCTTGTCTTTCATGTAAACGGGTTTTTTTTTTTTAAATTCATTATTTAGGCAAATATTTTTATGTTGGCAAAAATATTTTCAAAAGGAGTATGCTAAGGGGGGCCATCAATTCTTTAAAAAAAACCCTTTCCTGGTGAAGATAACAAAATTTTTTTTCTTTCTTTATAAAAGGTTTTTGGGTTTTTGAACATATCTGAAAATTAAAAAAAATATTTTCAGTGGAAAAATTTTAGTTAAGTCAATAAAAAGTTTGGTAATTCCTATTAACTTTGTTTAAATTTCAAAATATTGTTCTAATTTTGCTTAATTAAGTTGAAGTTGTATCTCTGACTTGTTACTGTCAAATAAAGTAATTCCCATAAAGACTGTGCATTTTTTAATTTTGATCCTACTAAAACTTATTTATCTCAAAAACTTGTTTTTTTGACTTATTACGATTGGCTATGTTTCGATATCGATAACCAAACAGAATCGCAGTTTCCACTTCTCACTGGAAATTCAACTCACTGTCGAATTGTGACTTTGTGAGAGAAACAGAATAAGGGGGGGGTCCGGGGCCTCAGCCTAGCTGTCATGCTGCTAAGGCTAGCTCTGAATGAAATGTTTCTTTTCAGATGCCGACCAGAAGCGTTACCAGTTCTTCGAGTAAATATCTTCCGTACCCAAACCCCAAGGCCCCACAAATTGGCGTCGAGTTGAAACAAAAGACTTAGGCCTATTTACCGTGCAAAGTGCAAATTTATGCATTCAGAACTTTTACTTGCACGTTGCACCTTTGTTAAATTTTGGCCTATTGCTTTAAAACTGGGCTCAAAAAGTAAATGTTATTTTAAAATAAATTGCTTTTAATTATCACTTAGGCCTATAGCTTACATTACTTAATTTTACTGGCAAACCACCAATTTCATAATGATTTATTTTCCCATCACCATATTTTAAATCCTGGGCATTTAGTGTGCTGTAGCCAAATGCAATATTTTGTGTTTAAAAATAAAAATAATTTGTTTTTGGGATAGGCCTATAGGCCTGCCAAAAATTGCATTGGTTTGTTTGTTACAAATATCAAAATTTTGTTTTTTCACAAATAACTGCCTCTAGTTTATAGTCATTGACTATGTTTCAACTAGGTAATGACTACCTTTTGGCGACTATTTGGAATAGTCGTCAAAAGGGTAGAGGAACATCGTAAAATAGTCGCCATATAGTCGTCGACTATTTTTTCAACTAGTAATGACTACCTTTTGACGACTATTTGGATATTATTATGAAAGAGCAGGAACATCGTAAAATAGTCGCATGTAGTCTTCTGAACATATTTAACTAGTAGACATCACATATCTAGTTGTGTATGGCACTGTGTTTTTTGTAAGATTAAATGATGTTTTTGGATATTTTTTCAAAGGGTAGCTTAAACATATTTTTATTGACTGAGGTTCTGACTACAAAAATTTTAGTAAGGGTAAGGGCCCACGTTCAATATTAACCTATTGAAGGCCAGTGCTTGGGACGGGTACCGTTAGCCTCGGAGGCCCAGGCCTTACTAGTCTGCTAGAGCCTAGCTGGCCATATGTTTAAATTTGGGGGTTTTTTTGTTTGTTGGCCTACCTAAAGCCTTTATGACCAGGCCTGTTAATCACATAGTAACACATATTTCTACAGATTCGGGTTGTCTCGGGAGTAATTTCAGATATTCAAAATTGATTTTTGACCAAACGAAACAACCTACAGAGCTCAAATTTAAAATCTCAGCAGGAAATGTGCTCATTAATGTAATATTGTCAGTCGTGCACTTAGGACCTTTTGGCAGAACTATGTTCTTGTCAACTTGGGACTACTCTGTGACTAAAAAATTAACTACCGCCATCAGGTGAGAGCTTTTATACTCGCCACTTTTAATTGTCAATTTCAATTCTCCTCAATCATCCTTCCGTAAAGTAAATTTTGAATTATAACAGCCTATGTTTATAAATAGCCTTGGAAAAACATTTTAGTTAGGTACACATATGCTCTACGATTCTATTGTCTCCGAGAAAATTTCAAAATTGATTTGTGACTAAACGAACAACCTAGAGAGCTCAAAATTAAGATCTCTGCTGGACATGTGCTCTTTAATGTAGAATTGTCGGTCGTGCACTTAGGACCTTTGGCAGAACTATGTTTCTTGTCAACTAGTCATTGGAGGTGTTGTATAATTATTTTATTTAGGCCTACCGATTTTTATTTTCGAATGTATATACTATTCACATTTTTAATTAATGATTTATCTAATATAAAGTAATAACCTAGTGGATCTCGTATTTTTCTTATGGCAATTAAAAATAATATTTTGGGATACATTAACAGTTGGTAGTGGGTTTGTTCTAAATGGGGGGTGTTGTATAATTATTTAAATTTGAACCTACCAAAATTGTAATAAAAATTATTTTTTTAATATGAAAATTTAATTATCTATTTTTTTTTTCAATAATTACGGAATTTATTTAGTATATTTCGTTTTTTGTTACTTCAAGTTGTTAAGTTTTTTGTCATGACTCATTGGATGGCTAAGACAAGCGCCATTTTATCATCCAGGCTTACTCTTGGATTTAACTCACTCACAGTAACACGTTTTGTTAAGGTGTTCTTGTTGAATAATTTGTGTTGAAAATGTCTAAGAGTTCTAAAGTCGGTAAAATAGTCAGGCATCATGTTCGGTGATATAGAAAGCCGTGCGATTTTTGTGATGAAAGCAAGCGACCTATACAGTTCCCTTCAGGACACCTCAAAGAATTAGAAAATACATGTTGGCAATCTCGGAATCTGCTCTGAGCACATTTATGACCTATCAAAGTTATGCATAAATAAATAAATGATAAAATAATTAAAGATATTTACAAATCATTTTTGTCAAAGCTATTATGCATTTATTTGACAGAGATAAGTGTCCTCACACTTAATAATGTTATAAAATGTGTAAAATGTTCGAAACAATGATTCAATAATGATTATAATCACAGTAATATTATAATAAAAATAACAACAATCTAAAAAATAATAAATTAAGATAAATGCAAAATAGCCATATGCTAAATGTGTTCATAATTTTTTTACAAAGATTAAATTCGTATGCCAATATTAACTTACTGATAAGAAAGGAATTATATCATACAAATACAACAACAATGACAACAACAATGGTAATAATTTCAAATGCTTTGTTTTCGCAGGCCGAAATGATGGAAAAGTAATTTTTTGCATGTTATTTCTTTCAGTACTATTATTAAGTAAAATGAGCCAGGAAATTTGATAATTATTTAAATGTAACAATAAAATATATATAAATAAATATAATAATAATAAATAAATAATAAATATATATATATATATATATATATATTAATGAACTAGGTTTTTCGGTTATAATGCCACGTTTATTCACATTAGGCCAACGTTTCGATGAAATTTCACTCATCTTCTTCAGGGCCAATACAAATTAATATATAAAAAACGAAAACTACATTACATTGATAAATTCAGAACAAAACTGGGAAAACAAAATACAACAAAATATAAACAATATAAATCACTGCACATATGGCAAATTAAAACAACTCAAAGAATCACTGCAAAGCTTGACGTTGCAAAGAAAGAAGAAAGTCACTACATGTCCTTCATATTGCTTTTCGTCATGGATCTTGTCACTCTGACTGTCGATGTATTTACTTGCAACAGATCATCTGCAGGAACTAACTGGGGCGTTGGTTGTTGGTCCATTGGTTTCACAGCCAGCCTATGTGGCTGTACATGTATCCCTGAAATTGCAGGTTTCCACGTTACAGATAAACGTTGGCTATCTTGCTGTTTATTTAGACTGTGAGATCGTTTATTAATCTCAATGGCTTCCCGTAACATTCTAGGAAGAAACTCCTCAACGGTGGCAATGGGTTTCATGCCAGCAAAGTCGATAACATGACCACTTTCTTTAGAATGTTGAGCAAGGACTGATGTTTTATCCATGTGCTCAACAGCTAGCCTGTGTTCCTGTTTTCGTTGAAACATGTTTCTTCCTGTTTGACCCACATAGCATTTGTCACAATTCCCACACGGAATTTCATACACGCCACTACCTTCTAGGTGAATGTGGTCCTTACTGCTTCTTAACAACTCTCTATCTTTCTGTCAGTGTTAAAGACTGTTTTGATGTTTTGTTTAGCAAGAATTTTTTCCTATGCGGTCTGTTACTCCTTTGACATATGGCAAATATGCAGTTGCAAATGGTTCTTCTTTTTCTGTATCTACATCTTTTTCAGAGTTAGTTTGTCGTCTTAGGGCCTTTTGAATGATTCTGTTTGAAAAACCATTCTGCTTGAGTCCATCTCCAAGTATACGAAACTCTTCTTCAGCATGATCGGCATCAGCTATTCTGCGAGAACGTATAGCTAATGTGTATGCTACTGAACGAATCTGAGCTGGATGATGATGTGAATTAGAATTTAAATATCTGTTAGTGTGAGTAGGTTTTCTGAAGACCGTATGCCCTAGACTGTGATCCGGATTCTGTATAAGTTGCACGTCAAGGCAAGCAAGATACCCAACGTTTATCTGTAACGTGGAAACCTGCAATTTCAGGGATACATGTACAGCCACATAGGCTGGCTGTGAAACCAATGGACCAACAACCAACGCCCCAGTTAGTTCCTGCAGATGATCTGTTGCAAGTAAATACATCGACAGTCAGAGTGACAAGATCCATGACGATAAGCCATATGAAGGACATGTAGTGACTTTCTTCTTTCTTTGCAACGTCAAGCTTTGCAGTGATTCTTTGAGTTGTTTTAATTTGCCATATGTGCAGTGATTTCTATTGTTTATATTTTGTTGTATTTTGTTTTCCCAGTTTTGTTCTGAATTTATCAATGTAATGTAGTTTTCGTTTTTTATATATTAATTTGTATTGGCCCTGAAGAAGATGAGTGAAATTTCATCGAAACGTTGGCCTAATGTGAATAAACGTGGCATTATAACCGAAAAACCTAGTTCATTAATTCATATCGGCCACGAAAATATCAAAAACATATATATATGTAGATGTGGATTTTGCAATGATTTGCCCTGTGTTTTGAGTTGATGGCTCTAAAAAGAACCGTTCTTCTCGACGTTTCGAAAAGCTGTAGCTTTCCATCTTCAGGAGTCGATGCTGAGTCTGTGACGGACGGCCGTCACAGACTCAGCATCGACTCCTGAAGATGGAAAGCCACAGCTTTTCGAAACGTCGAGAAGAACGGTTCTTTTTAGAGCCATCAACTCAAAACACAGGGCAAATCACCGCAGAATCCACATCTACATCTACCAGCGGCCCTGAAAGCCTAAGAATCCATATATATATATATATATATATATATATATATATATATAACGTATATATATATATATAATAAATTAAGCTATGGGTAAACACGAACTATCAGTTGTACCAAGATCTCTGTTTGCTGCTGATGGCACAATGCTGAAATGTCATCAAAAAAGTAATTTGATGGCTATCCTGGAAAGACTACCTTGCGGTGAAGATACATTGTCTGATGTTCATGATGAAATAGCAATTGCCGCAAACAAGGAATACACAGAAGCCAATAACAGTGGTGGATTTGTGGTTGGACTTGTTGATGGGATGGCAGATTTCCAGTCGTTTCAAAAGCCCGACAGCATTAAAACTGTAGTCAGCTAGCGAATCATTTTGCAGAAGTGTTGCTAATGAAATACAGGCACTATGATGAACTGCATGTGGTTTTTGACCGATATGACGTGGATAACTCTCTGAAGACAGCAACACGGGAAAAGAGACAAGGGCATCAACCAGTGGTAGCTTACCACATCACAGATACAACAAATATAGCAAACTTAACAATGAAGAGTATTTTATCTCATGTGAAAACTAAAATGGAACTGACACATTACATGTCAAGGAAGATTCTGGAAAAGTCACTTACACATGGTAAAAATGTTGTTGTAGCATGGGGATGTGAGTGTAAAGCAACACACAGGGATGTGATCCATCTTCAGAGTAATCAGGAAGAAGCTGATACTAAGCTTTTGCTTCACGCAGCTGAAGTAACGAACAAGGGTGCGTCTAGAATCAACATTCACTCACCAGACACCGATGTTTTTGTGTAAGCTCTTCGAAGGTACACCGAATTATGCGCGGACACGAACTTCGTTACTGGAAAAGGAGAGTTGTACCGGACTATTCCTCTAAAGCCCATATTTGAAGCTCTCGGAACCAGAAAGATCTCTGCATTGCCTGGTCTACATGTGGTGCAGACAATACAGGAGGTTTTGCAGGCAAAGGAAAACTAAGTTTCTGGAAAGCTTTTAAGAATGCCAATGATAGTGTTATAAGTGCACTTGCAAACCTAGGGAATGATTTACTACCAAACGATACTACATTCACTGCGCTTGAGGCATTTATTTGTCAGGTTTACTTACCTACTCGGATTGAACAGGTTGATAAATTAAGATGGTGGCTGTTTACCCAGAAACAAGCCCAATCTGAGAGCCTTCCACCTACTAGGGATGCACTTCACCACGCAATTCTACGTGCTCACCATCAAGCAATTATTTGGAATAATGACACCACAACAAAACCAATAATCCCATCACCTGAAAAGTATGGTTGGAAATTGGAAGGAGATGTCTGGACTTCAATAATGACGGACCAACTTCCAGCACCAAAGGCTGTACTGCAATTGGTGAGGTGTGGATGCACTACTTCCAGATGCCAGGGAGGAAGATGCAGCTATCGCAAAGCAGGATTTATCTGTTGTGACATGTGTTCCTGTAAGTCTGAAAGTGAAGAAAATGAATGTGACAACATGGTAGAAATTGAAGAACTTGGTGACGATGAGCTGGGAGACGATGACGAGGATCTATAATCACAAGTTAACTGAGAGAAAACAAAATAAGTCGATTAATTTTAAGTTATCTATCGTAATTTTTTTAGTTAATTGTGCAGAAATATTTTACATCATGTATGCGAAAAATTTGTTTTTTGCAATTGATAAGTATTTTTCGTTGATTGGTTGATTTATTTCGTAATATATTATACCTATTATTATGCCAAAAGCATAAGAAATCCTATTTGCGTCGACGAATGATTGATCACCTACACTTAACGTTATTAATATAGAGTTCGTGGATAATGTATCATTATTGAAACTTGTACAGTACACCGTTATCATTATGTTTATATTATATAACATATTTTTTATAAGAATTAGTAAAAGTATTTATTTTGCAAGTCATTGAATCTGAATAATAAACATTTATCATAACGAAATGACTCACAAAGTAAATAATTACTCTATTATTTGAGGCTGTGAAAGCAAAAATTGAAATTAATGTCATTTTTGCTTTAGTAATAATATCACATTATTGACTTATTGTTGTTACTTGTTACGTGTCATGATATATTAAGAATATTTAATAAGGTATTTTCTTGGTCCATAAATTATGGAATACACTTACTTTCACTAAATGTCCAATTTTTTTATTTCTCATTTTATTATTTGTTGACATTGATTGTTATTATTAATAATAATAATATTATTCTTATGCTTATTATTGTAATTTCATTATTTTGTATTGAACATTTTACACATTTTTTTAAATAATTTAACTTTAAGGACATTCATCTGTGTCAAATAATGTAGAAGCTTCAAAAAGTGATTTGTGATGAAAATATGTATTTTTTTCTTTAATATTTTATGTATAACTTTGATAGGCCGGAAGTATGTTCAGAGCAGGTTCCCAGATTGCCAACATGTATTTTCTTATTCTTTGAGGTGTCCTGAAGAGAACTGTATAGGTGGTTTGCTTTCATCACAAAAATCGCACGGCTTTTAGTCATGAGCCCTGACTAAAAGGAGCTATGCTGAGATTGTGGACGCCGTCAATAGTGAGTAGAGCCATATAATTTGCGAATTCTGATTGATCTTTAGTGTTTTTTCTTGCAAAACCTGTATGCTGGCCATGTGGTTGCATAGAAAACACTGTGTAGGGCTTAATGATAATGATTCTTCCGATAATTTCCGTATCTTATATATAATAAAATAACCAGAGAGTTGTTTTCTACAATCAGGTAGACCTTGGCAAGCAGACTTTTTAATTCTGAAGCAGTTTTGCATAGAGTTTCAACAGTTCCCTTTTGAAAAACGGAATATGGCGGGTAAACCTCGGGAGTAACCGGCAGTATCCGTGCTAGGCCTTGGGTTAAGAAAATCAGTGATGGATATTTAAAGCCCACTATATTTTATGAATCATTTCCTTTGGATTAATTAAAAGTGTATTATTTAAATGTGTGGCTAGTATCATCGGTTGATTACGAGTGGAAATTGATACCTATCCACAATTCATTTTCACCTGTGTAGGCCTAGGCCTACGGAGAGCACAGCACAACATTTTCACGAACATTTCTAAACGGCCATTTATAATTTAGATGAGTCTTTTAGTTTCTATAAATTAACAGTGTATTAATTACATGTGGTGCTAGTATTATTGGTTGTCTATGAGAATTAAATGCAAGTATTCGCTCCGCACCCAAAATCTAGGCCCTAAAGTTAAATCTAATAAGCATTCGTAAAAATTTTCGCCAAATTTTCTGCACTGTTTCAAGTGGTATGCATTGATTATTTTTTCTTCCAACATGTTTGTCATGCTAGCCTGTGAAAGAAATGAATCTGCTTATATTTGTATCATGGTTGGTTCATTTTTCAATAGAAATTTTCATTCCCAAATACCTACGGCTTTAAAGTGGCTAGAATATCATTCGAAAAAAATATTTATCTTCAATGCCCAGCTTGGAACATGGCTAGCTGTTTGATATTAGAGTATACTGTATCTCTGGCTATATATTTCCCACATGGGAGTCACCCCCCCTAGTATGTGTGTTCTCCACAGGCAGGTGCACAATACTCTCTTGTGCTTACTGTTGTCTTGAACTGTTTCTATGTACTGTCATAAATAATACACATATTGGTCCCCCAAGGCCTTCCGGGGCTTTGGGTAAGGTGAGTCTCTATAAAAGCCACCAACACCATGTGAGAAGCAATAGGCCTCCCACTAAAGTCTAGTTTAGTTACATCTTTCTCTTCTTTCCCTTTGGCTGGGTGTTTCTTAGGTCTTTACAGGCCTACACCCATTACTAAATTGTAGTTTAGTTTGCACTATTTCTGTTCTTCTTTCGCTATCCAAGGTGTTCACCCACTCGGGCACCCTGTGTGTTTCTTCTAAAACCACCAAACACCATGTGACTGCGCATAAGCGATCACTAAAGTTAGGTGATTAGATATTTATTTTGGCGTTTGTGTTGTGTGACAAACAGACAGACAGACAGACGACAGACAGACAGACAGACAGACAGACAGACAGAGCTCTAATTTGAGCTCGTAGCTCTCTCTTAGAGTATACTGTATCTCTGGCTACATATTTCCCACATAAGAGTTTCTCGGTTTGTGTAGAAACCTCGACAATTCCACGAGATAAAGTTGGCTATAATGTGGGTGGTATTTGAAGTTTGAAAAAAAATATATTAACGAGAAGTTTATCTAACGAGTGTGGTATCCAAGAACCCTAGGTGATGAGTGAAGACTTGCTATTTACATCCATTTAAGTTTCTCAAAAGAGTTCTGGATTCTGGTCCATTAGCGGATCAAAAAACCATGTCCTCTTCCGAAGAATTGAACTTTCTTCGAACAATTTTTTTGTTTTTTGTGCCCATATTTGTTTGAGCACGTTGAAGAACAACAGTGGGAATCAACGAATCCACTGTTGTTGTTGTAGTTTTTTTTTCAATGCACTAGTAGTAGTGCTGGAAGATGTTGCTACTGGTGCGCTACTGCTTACGTGCAGAAACACAAACCCTCCACTGAAGGAGATCGTGCTGGTTGCATTTGCGGCGTTGATGTAACAGCATTTTGCTTTTCTGAAAGTGAGCAGTGTTTATTAGGAATCACATTTGGCATTGAATTTCTTGAATTTTTTAAAATTCAAGGACTTCACCGAGTGGAAAAGTCAAGGTTTCAATTTGTTTCGCCTGTTGTTGCACAGTTTTAGACAACTGTTGTACCGTCTCCTGCAAAGCGTGGTTTTGTGCCAGAAGTTCTGCCTCTCTACTGCTGGAGGACGAACTCTGTACTACCGAAGCAAATGAAACGGAAGAGGTTACTGGCTGTGCCGAACCAATGCGCCGTCGAGCCTCAAGGGGGGAAATTTTTCCGTGATTGATAATTCCAGGTTTGCTTGTTTTTAAAACCACATTGGGCATGTGCGTAATCGAGCAGAATGGTGGCCCCTTGCAATTTACACAGCACGGCTTCTCCTGACAAGGAGGGGAGTGAGCGCGCAAACTACAATTTGGACAAATTTCTTCTGATGTGCATCTGGCCTGTGTGTGGCCGAGGCGTTGACACTTGAAACAACGGAGTGGGTTTGGTATATATGGACGGACTTTTAGACGGTAGAAAGCAATTTTGACATCGGTGGGTAGCTGAGGTAAAGCAAATGATAGTATCAGTGCAGGAGTCGGAGCAAGTGATCCGTTTTTCCTACTCTGAATCCTGGTCACTTCAACAACTTTGTGATTGGCGAGGTATTCCTTTATTTCCTGTTCCGAACAATTCAATAAGTCAAAACACGATACCACTCCCTTACATACGTTAAGAGAGTGATGTTCATCAACTGAAACCGGCAAAGAGCAGAGTGTTTTCACTTCCACTAATATTTTCGATTGTTTCTCGGTTGCACAATGGATCAACAAGGATCCATCACGCACTTTTTACAGAGGGCAAAGCCCCAACATGTCTTCTAGAGTCTTTTCAATAAACAAGGGATTCACTTTGGAAAATGTTCTCCCTGATGGTTGACAACAAGGTACAGGGGAGTGACAAACATACTATGGTTGTCTTCCACCTGCACTTCCTCATCTGATGATGCTTTTTTTGCGCTTTTTAGAGTAAATTCCTTTAGATACATTTTTATTAGCCATAGAATTTAGTTTGCTTCGTCTACTGCGCTCCCACCCTCCATGGAGCCTCAAATGGGACGTCGAAAACGGCGCCAGGGATACGCAAAATTTATATAGCAATTAAGCTAACCCAATGTGTGCAACAAATGTCGACACTTGCCGATTGATACAGGTCGGGCTAAACCTGTACCACCCGTCTAGATGAAGCAGGGGCCAAAGCTGCGTGTTGGTCCATACAACCCTCAGGTTGCACTTCTCTCAGCAGCCAGGATCCCCCTTTCCACCGACACGGGTCGCACCGCACGGCAAACACGGCGGAGAGCGTTTGGATCACTAAGGGGGCCAGCACTGATGATAAGAATAAGATGAAAAAGATTGAAAGGTGAGAATGGATTTGTGATTAATGAAAGAAGGCGGAAGGGAAATGTGCATGAGAGCCCCCTTAATGGGCACCGGTCACTACGTGGAAGAACTCTCTTCGACCGGACCGAGGGCCAAGACGACAACGGTCAAGACGACAACGGTCAAGACACTGCCGGACACAACTGTGCCACAGTCGCAAAAATTAATACATTTAATTTTTACTAGTTTATGTATGACTATTTTGAATTGATTGGATATTGCTTTACGTCACATATTTATGCAACTTGGCTAATCGAGACGAAGGGAGGGACGTAAGGGATGACGCGGGGGGACAAGGGGTGGACAGGCCTGTGCTGGTCAGAACCAGCCACAAACATATTTTGAAACCTTAAAAAAGACTGAAGCTGAAGTAGAAGAAAACTACACGTGTTGCACTTAAAAACTCATGTCAATGTTTACGAGTGATCAGCCAAAGGAATCTGCTGCATACCGGCTTGATATTTTCAAACAACTCCAAGACCACCTTGTTTCTAAAGCATGGAAGAAGAGTAAACCTTGAGGGGTGTAATGAAATTGCAAGGTTACTTTGAAAGAAAATTAATCTACAGCCCTTACACACCTGGGAAACTGTATTTACCGGTACAATTATCTGAATGCTTTCATTGGTTCAATTGGTTGATGATTGATTGATGATGGATCTGAGTTCTAATATCACGGATGTTAACCGTTCACTTTCTTATAAAGTTTAGACTTTACAACACTGTTAATCATGGCTAAGCCCATATAATTACCAAATTGTTCTACATTATTTATGACCCCTTACAGAAATTCTAGAATGTGACAAAAATTTGTGTTCTTTTTATACTACTGTACTGTACCGTACTGGGTTGGAAAAACTAAAAAATTTACGATAAACAATGCCTATGTTTGGTGGCGTTCACCAAGGAAGACAATACAGGGGACTTGTGTGAAGTGAGCTTCCTTGCCGAGGGGCGAGTGCTATTCAACCTGCAAGAACCAAATGATTTTGATGTTGTGACTATTCTTCTCATTGGGTATTCCCTCCTTGATAGTTTGTACCCACCTGCCCATGCATACTTTCTCGACTTTTTAGAGAAAAAGATTTTACATGGAAACGGACCTTTCAAACCCTCTATTACATACTCTAAACTATGAAAAGTTTAAGAATATTTCTCGACTTGTTAGTTGGGGAAACACTCCCGTAGGTGGAATTATAAATATTTAATTAATATTTAATACAATTCAGAAGTTAAAAAACCATCCCGATTGGAGTTCGAACCCGAGTCTCATTCAGTTCTATATTTATCTATCTAACAGCAAATATTTGCTCAAACAACACGTTCAGTGTGGCATTTAATTGTACTATTGCAATAATATTCAAAATTTTCAAATAATAATGATGACTGCACAAATAATAAATACTATCAGGCTAATGTACAATTTATCGAAAGCTATAACAACTATAGTAGGCCTATGCAATCTTTCACAAATGATAAAAGGGAGATGTTAACTCTAATGAAACAAAAACAATCAAAAATGCCTAGGCCTAGTACCTCATCTGCTGTTCAACCTGCTGTTCCAACACAGGCTAAATCAAATAGGCAAATAAAAAAGCCAGCCATATTAAAAGAGTTTGATTTAAATACAAGATCTCCAAAGTCGGTCATTCAAAATCCAGAAATGAGCTTAATGTCGCCAAACCACCCTAATGCTCTCGAGGAGGAAGCTTCACAGCTTCCGAATATCAGTGGTAAGTTACTGGGCATCTAATACAGTAGGGAGGTTTTTTCAATGTCCATTTACTGGTAAACCAGGTTTACAGGTAAATGTTGCTGACAAAGACGATCCCGTCGAACTATTTGTCGCTGATGAATTGGTTAGCCTAATAGTTAGTGTAGTGATTTGTAATCACCGCCTAAAGTGCACCGCCACCTTAGGCTTACATTGTATCAACATGTATGTATCTTTAGAAGGCTCTGACCTAGTTCACTCTCTGATCATGATGGCGTAAATAAAGCTGTTGTAAACAAACCTTCCCGCCTAGTTATTGAAGTTTATCAAGGTGTAAAAACGCTACATGGTAGTCAGAAGTACTTGAAAAGTGTGAGTAGGCCTACTAAAATACTACTATCAACATTCAAGGTAAAACAAATTCATAATGCCAGGAGGAGAAGTAACTGAAACTGCAGCAGCGTCATCAACTAGGCCTAGAACAACATACGAGGTCAGTCCACCCGCTTCCTTTGATTTTGCACAGGCATCCACTTGGCTAAAATGGTCACAGAGATGGGAGAGGTTTAGAAAAGCTTCTGGCCTCCATCTCAAAACAGAGGAAGAACAGGTAGATATGTTTATTTACACAATGGGCGAAGATGCAGATGATATTCTGGCTAGCTTCAAACTTTCAACACAGGATCTAAAAAATATGACATGTGAAAGCCCAGTTCCATAATAGATTTGAACCTAAGAAAAACGTAATATATGAAAGGGTGAAATTCTATAGGCGAGTTCAGGCTGAGGGTGAGCCTATGAGTGTGTTTGTCACAGACTTACACAGCATGTCCCAGCACTGTGGGTTCAATGAACTCAGGGATGAGTTCATTAGAGACCGCATAGTTGTTGGCATGCGTGATGCTAGACTTAGTGAAGAGCTCCAAATGGATCCAAATCTTACACTAGAAAAGTAGTCGATAGGGCAACTCAGCGGGAGTCAGTACGAGGCCAACAATCGGTAGTGCGACCACCCACGAATGAACAAATCGCAGCGGTGAAAACCGGTAAGAATAACAAAGTAGACCTTGGAATAAGTCTAGTACAGAGTCTAAAGATCCTAGGCCTAGGCCTAAAACTAAGTTTAGTCAAGGCCAGCAGCAGTCCGACAGATGTGAGAGGTGCGGTAAATCCCCACTGCATTCTTTCGACGTATGTCCAGCAAAGGATGCCACTTGTCACAAATGTGGCAAGAAGAGACACTGGGCACAAGTCTGTCGATCAAAGCATGTGCAGGAGGTAGTAGGCCAAGATAATTCCGATGACGCGTTCATTGGGAAAGTTGAGTTAGAGAATTCTAATCCATGGCTTGTCGTTATGAATGTTCAGGCACTAGAGTACAATTCAAATTGGATACGGGTGCCGACGTGACAGTTATTCCCAAAAAGTTATTCGAACAAATGAAGGATACTAAACTTAGGCCTACGTCTAAGCAACTTTTTGGACCTGGACGTCAACCATTGCAGGTAATCGGAAAAATACGCTCGGACCTCAAGTGGAAGAAGCAGTCCTCCACTCAGGAATTGTTTATCTGTGAAAGCGTGCATGAACCACTATTAGGGCGACCAGCCATTCAAGCTCTAGGCTTACTTACCTTAGTACAAAGTCTGTCAACCGCCACCAGCAGCGGAGACCAGCAGAGTCTAAAACCAAATCCCCTGGATAAATACCCTAAGTTACTAAACGGGGTGGGGAAAATGAAACATGAATTTTCAATCTCGCTCCGAGGAGGATGCCGTGCCATATGCCGAGCAGCTCCTAGGCGGATTGCTCTACCACTTCGAGCCAAGTCAAAGAAGAACTAGAGAAAATGGTTCAGGATGGTATAATTACGCCAGTCGAAGAACCTACTGATTGGTGCGCCCCATTAGTTTGTGGTTCCCAAACCCGATAAAGGTGTGCGCATATGTGTCGATTACACCGAATTAAATAAAAGCATTCGCCGTGAACGACATACACTGCCAACTATTGAAGAAACGCTAGCGCAAATCGAAGACGCCAAATACTTTTCGAAACTTGACGCAAGTAAGGGATTCTATCAGGTTCCTCCTAAAGGAAGAGTCGGCAAGACTGACCACCTTCATATCACCGCAAGGAAGATATTTCTTCAATCGAATGCCTTTTGGTATTTGCTCAGGGCCTGAGCACTATCAAAAGAAGATAACGCAGGTACTAGAAGGTCTTAAAGGTGTGTGCAACCACATAGATGACATTTTGGTCTATGGTCGCACACAGAAAGAGCACGACGAAAACCTAGATGCTGTTCTGAAGCGACTAGAAGAGGAAAACATAACTCTAAATAAAAGTAAATGCCAATTTAATGTTCCTAGTGTACAATTCTTAGGACATATAATCAGTAAAGATGGCATTAAATCAGATCCATCCAAAGTGGAGGCTATAAAGCCATGAAGAATCCGGAAAACGTAGAAGAACTTCGCCGATTCCTAGGCACAATCAACTTTCTGTTGAAGTTTCTTCCAAACGTAGCTGAATTAACCAAACCATTGCGAGATCTATTGAGCAAGAAGAACGATTGGATTTGGGGACCTCAACAGGAACATGCGTTCCAGCAGTTGAAAGAGTTGGTATCCAATACACCAACACTGGCAATGTACAACCCTAATAGAGAAACTCGTGTTACATCTGATGCCTCATCATATGGATTAGGTGCGTTCTTGAGCAAAAAGAGAATGATTCGTGGCGGCCAGTCATGTACGCGTCAAGAAGTTTGACTCCTACAGAGGGAAGATGGGCCCAAATAGAAAAAGAAGCACTCGGGATCACATATGCTTGTGAACGTTTCTACGAGTACATCATCGGGATGAAGTTCCAAATAAACACGGATCATAAGCCTCTCATCACACTATTCGGATCTAAGCCAATAGCTGAAATGACTCCTAGACTTCAAAGGCTCAGGATGAGAATGCTTAGGTTCGATTACGACATCAAGTATATACCAGGCAAAGAAATGTACACTGCCGATGCTCTCTCCAGAGACCCGATACGTGGTATAATGAACAACGAAGACAAGTTTCTAGAAGATGCAGTCGAAGCCTATGTTCACAGCATCATAGCTAGCTTGCCTGCTACAGACTCGAAGATCGACGAGATTAGAGTGCAGCAAGAAGCAGACAATACTTGTGTAACCTTGAAAGGTTTCATAACTGATAATTGGCCGAACCAGGCAAGAAAGAATCCTCAATTTTCGCAGTACGCAAAATACAAGGATGAATTAGTGATTGCGGATGACTAATCTTGAAAGGAAATCGATTACTAATTCCAGTCAGCATGCGCCAAGAGATTCAACAAGACTACATGCGGGACATTTGGGAGTGTCAAAATGTCGTCGCAGAGCGAGGGAGTCTGTATGGTGGCCAACCATAAATGAAGACCTTCAGACACTGATATCTAAGTGCAAGACCTGTATTGAACACAGAAGCAACCCTGTGGAACCCTGATCAGTACAGTGTTACCTGAAGGACCGTGGATGTGTGTTGGAGCTGATATTCTCACTATTGAAGACTAACTACCTTACAGTAGAAGACTATTTCTCACGATATCCGGAGGTGGTCTTACTTCAGAACATGACTTCAATGCACATCATAAATAGATTAAAGGGATATTTGCACGATTTGGTATACCCAAGATCCTCCGTGCAGATAATGGAAGTCAATTTGATTGTAAAGAATTCCGAGAATTTGGAAAACAATATGGATTTACACTGACAACAAGCAGCCCAAGATACGCAAAAAGCAACGGTTCGCCGAAGCCAGTGTAAAGTCGGTGAAAAAGATCTGCAGAAGAGCAAGGTAGAGGATCCTAACTTGGCCTTACTTGCATATCGCACATCACCGCTAGAGTCGGGATACAGTCCATCCGAACTACTTTTTCGGTCGGTAATTAAGAACAAACATCCCAACACATCCATCATCTCTGGAGCCAAAATGGCCGGACTTAAAGAAGTTTCGAGAGAAAGATAGGGAGCTGAAAGAGAGACAAAAGAAAAATCATGACTCTCGGCATAAAGCAGTCGAGCTTCGCGAACTACAACAAGGGGGAGAAGTGTGGATAACAGACCTACAAGATATGGGAAAGTCATCAAGAAGACAGAAGAACCTCGATCCTACCTCCTGAAATCTGCAGGAAGAGTTATACGACGAAACCGGTTCCACCTAATCCCAACAGGCAAAATCCACAGCCCAGAACAAATGCCATATCCATTCATTCCTCCTTACAGCAATTCTCAGGACAATTCCTTATCCATTCCTAGTTCTAACCAACCTCCAGTTGCTGTTTCTAGACAGTCACTTGACAGTACAACTGGACCTACAAATGGACCCTTGGAGTTACCAGGTGAGCCACCCGAGCAGCCCGTGTCTCCAAGAAAGAGTTTGGCCCGCCCCAGACGGAAGTTGGAAGCCAGACGGAAAAGACACTCGTTCCGGCAGGAGGTGTCAAGCCAACACAGAAGATGAACCTATGAGTTATTTCTGTTCTTCACATTAAATTAGATTTATTATAATCTTTGCATTACCTACCTTAATTAAGTTGAGTATATTTAAATTAGTGTTTTTAATATTCCTTACATTACCTTAATTAAGTTGAGTATACTCTATGTTTTAAATTAGATTTATTATATTCTTTGCATTATCTTAAACAAGTAGAGTACGTTCTTTGCATTGTTAGAAAATAAGTTAGAAGGTTTAAACGTTGAGTTACCTCATTCTCTATTTTATGTTATTCTCATAATAACTAAAGATCTAAGAATCTTCTTATTAAAAAAAGAAAAGGGAGATGTAGTGATTTGTGATCTCCGCCTAAAGTGCACCGCATCCTTAGGCTTACATTGTATCAACATGTATGTATCTTTAGAAGGCTCTGACCTAGTTCACTCTCTGATCATGATGGGTTAATAAAGCTGTTGTAAACAAAACCTTCCCCGCCTAGTTATTGGAGTTATAAAGGTGTAAAAACACTACAGTTAGGGAGACTAACCTGTATGCCAAGCAGCAACTGGTATACAAGCCTCTATTGCAGTTTTCCCGCTCCAGTAATTGGAAGGACACTGACAGTTCTGAGGTGAGGGTGTACTTAGCTTCAATGTTGAATGATGGGTGTCATTTGGAAACCAGATTTGCCTGCCTACTACACTAAAAAGAAATTGCTTAGCACACCAGGGTTTCCCCAAGTAATATCTTTTAGTAGACTTCCTTGTTGTCGAGTTTCTACATTTTGCCGACAGTGAAAACATCGAGCCAGATTCATTCAAGGAGGCCTACACACCAGAGCAAAACATTGCAATTGCGAAAGTCTAATGCTCTGGAAAGTAGGCTTGAAATAAGCAGTATATTCCCAAAAGCTAGATTCGGTATCAAGTTAGGCTTGAAAATCACACGTATATTTCC